>JADLZN010009549.1:0-185197 GCA_018155175.1 Sinocyclocheilus anophthalmus | reverse complement strand
ATTTTTTGAAATTGAGATTTGTGCATCATCTGAAAGCTGAATAAATAGTTTTCCATTGGTGTATGGTTTGTTAGGAAAGGACAATATTTGGCCGAGATACAGCTATTTTAAAATCTGGAATCTGAGGGTGCAAAAGAATCTAAATATTGAGAAAATTGCTTTTAAATTTGTCCAAATGAAGTTCTTAGCGATGCACATTACTAATCAAAAATTAAGTTTTAATATATTTACAGTAAGAAAATTACAAAATATCTTCATGGAACATAAACTTTACTTAATATCCTAATAATTTTTAGCATAAAAGAAAAATCAATAATTTAGACCCAAACAATGTATTTTTGGCTATCGCTACAAATATACCCCAGCGACTTAAAACTGGTTTTGTGATCCAGGGTCACATATACTTTCTGGTAGCTTCTCATTTAAAAAATATAAGGCCACAAAGCTAACATGGAAAATGATAATTAAAAACAGGTGGAGAATAGGCCTGTAACAAGCACGAGGTTAATATTCTCAAATTGTATTGTCACATTACTCTCAAATAATACCCTAAAATATCTTGGTGTTTCATTCAGGAGTGGTTTGCAGTATGAAATAGAGGTACGTGAAGCCGAACTCATATGCAGTCGCATGACCTGTTTGGTCCAATGTTGGCATGTGAACGTGTGTTTAATTTAGATTTTTCCCTCAGTCAATCGGAAATCTCAACTTGTGAGTGTCTGGCGGGTGGGGGGTTGGTGAGAATGACGAGGGGAAGGGAGGCGTGGAGTATGTTGCGGCTACCGGGTGGCTCGGCGTGTGGGGACGTGAGGGCCGCAGATGGGCTTCCTGCTGAGGCTGAGTATGGAGTCCCACTGACTTAGCTCATGTAATGTACTTAGACTATTTGGTATGTAAAGGCAATTTAACCTGGACAGGCTCTGTGCCGTTTACTCATGTAGGTACTGCAAAAAACTTTTCAAAAGATAAGCAGTAATTAGTAAGATGAGAACTATAAAGAGAGTTTAGATATTTCTGGTAACTGGTAACCAATGCCATTGCACTATTCATCATCAGCCATGACTGACACTATTCCACAAGCAAAAATGTCCAATAATAGGGGGTAGTACCAATAAGATAATAAGTAGTACTGGGCTGGTCATGTGATCTAACCCACTTCATGTAAAATAAATGAGCTTTCATTAAGATACTGATATGACTAGTCTTTATGAGTGTACATCACTTTAAACATATTTGCCTAAAGTACAGTACTTTATGCAAATAACTTTTTAAGGCGAATAAAGGTTACTTAGTGTGCCTTTAAAAATACATAAAAACATCTGTGCACACATGCCCATACAGACACACACACTTGCATGGATCCACACACACACTTATAGAAAATGCCAAGAACATCATCCATCAGCCCCTAAATGCGCAGTTCAGTCCCGTCAGATAAATGCCTCATTAGTGCTGAATCCAGAAAACTGAACACACGCACGCACGCATGCACGCACACACAGACACAGACCAGACAAGAACACCAGCCGACAGACAGACTGGTAAAGGCATTATACATGAGTTTACTCATCCAAATGTCCATTTATAAATAAGGATAAATAAAGATGGGGAAACATGTCACCATGGCTTCCATTCGTCTGTTGTTGCTCTGCCTCTTTTATCTCCTGGCATAATGGCTAATGAGATGCAGATGACGGGCACTTCAGGAGCGGGTTGGAAAGAGAGGGCATGAGGACGGGAGAGAGGACGGAGTGAAGCGGGGAGGAAAAGAGGGAATGAGGGGGAGGGTGTGTTTACCTGGCCCCTGATCTCGATTTCAGAGGCCTTTTACAAGCAAATCAAGCCATCTACAATTGTCCGACCTTTTGAAGAGAGCATGGTGTGTGTGGTGTGTGTGTGTGTGTGTGGTTGTGTGTGTGTGGTGTAGGGAAAACTTCGTCAAGACCGCCAAGCCCCCTTTACAAAACAAACATCCCGTGAGAGCCCACCGACTTAACTGGGAAAAACCTGTTAAAGTCCTCTTCAGTGAGAATTACAGATGTCCCGCACCCATGACTTGTCATTTAGGATGTGTGTAAAGCTGTTGTGTGTTTCTAAATTATTGGGTGCAGGTGTATGTGTGCAATTTTTTCTTTCCTTTGTCATCTGTATGCAAAAAATACAGAGTCTAAGTGCAAGTACGCATGCACACAAACTAGCCCAGTTCGACACTGCAGTGAGACATTAGTATGGATGAGAGGGAAGATGCATGTGCAGCTCTAACTACACTGAATACCAGAGCACTCTCTCGCTCTCTTTTTCTCTCAGCAGTTCGCCCAGTCCTTTATCTGCCCTTTAAGAGTTGCATAAAAACGAAAAAACCCTCATTTCTCTGTGGATCCTCAAGTGTTTGCTTGTCTCTGTGTGCGGTGGGGGAGGAGAAAATGCAAGCAGTTGTCTCCTGCCTCTCACATCTCATTTGGGCTCTGATGCTCCAAAAGTCCATTACCAAAACAAGAGAATAATTAAACCGAAGCACAAGTCGCTCTGATAAGAACAGATCTGCCCTGTCATACGCTCGCCCAATAAAGCAACAGATCCGTCCTGTCATCTGTTCCCAGTGTTCGGTTTCTCCCGCGGGGGACCAACTTCAACAATGGCCCGTGTTGTAGAAGTGACTCTCGTGAGCATGGAAATGCAAGCTCAGCGTTTAATTAAGAAAAACACAGTCTTACATGCTCTATAAATGAGGAAGCGAGGGTGAAAAAAGTGAAAAGGGAAGATAAAGTACAGGCCAGATTGATTAGGAGAGCCGAGAGGGGTTGGGAGGGAGAAGCACAAAGGGATGGCTAGAAGAACAAGGAGAGAACAAGCGGCTGGAGGGGGGAGAGGAGAGGTAGAGGAGAAGAGAGATGAGAAAGGAGTGAAAAATGGAGGGAATGCAGATTTATGGAGCGATATTTTTCTCTCGGGCGGTAGGGATGTCAGCTCGCTGCGCTCTCACCTCATATAAGTAAGTGGGGCTGAGCTAATCGCAAGCATTTAGCCGAAGTACTGTGCTGACATTATAACCTCAATTTGACCTCTGACCTCTCACTGTGTTCTTTCAACCTGCGTCATTGAACATGGAGGTATATCGCAGAAATATTATGGCACTATTAAGCTTGCATATGTGCTTCTATGACTGATGACTACACTTTTGGATCAATAGATCAATCTGTGCGGTACAATCAAAGGATGTTCTTGACAACCGAGCATGTCGGTTGTTATGAACGTCCTTTGATTGACGTCAAGATTATGTGAGTTGTGAAAAATGAATGAACTGAAACATTAAATATTAATCAATGAGATCCGATTCTAGGCCTTTTAACAAGGAAAACACTTCACGAGAAACAAATGGTCGCCTCGCTCACGCACTTCTCGCTCGCTTTCTGGGGACTCCACCGACTAATGAATTAATTTGTGGGGTTCAAGTTTCAATCTAATCAGGAGAAATGGGATAATTAAGACAAAGAATTGTGGGGGAACCCTGTAACAACCCCCTAACTTGTTTACTTGACTTGAGGTAATTAATATCACACAAGTGGGAATTAAAGTCAATTGAGTCCAGGGCCCACCCACCGCATTAGCGTAATCAGTCTCGAGTGATTGGCTACAATTTGATTGACAGCTCATTCAGCCAAGCGTATGTTGTGTGCTCTACCCAACTGAAGGCCGTTTCATTCTGACAGTGAACAAATTCCGTTCAACCTGAAATAGAAATAATTTTACTCAACACACTTTCTGATTAATCTAACAATGAGAGATTTATTGAGCTAAAACCACCTGCTGAGATGGAGACACAATGAAGCCTATTTATGTCTGCAATGGTGAACGGTGGGTCTTTATAACAAAGAGTGAGCTGTGGGAAATACGCTATTGAACAAAGTTCAGACCTTAACCTACTGCACGGACACAGTATTTTTACTCATATATTGCTAACAGTCGTGGCCTAATGATTAGAGAGTCAGACTTGTAACCCAATGGTTCTGGTTTTGGTACCACAGGGATTGCAGTGTGGTGAGTTAATTTAGCATCCGCTCTCTTCCCCTAAATACCACACTGAAGGTGAGGGACCCTTGAGCAAAGCACTTAATCCCACTGCCGGGAGCTGCAGCCAAAATGGCTGCCCACTGCTCCGGTGTGTGTGTCCAATACTCACTGCTGTGTGTGTGCACTTGGATGGTTAAATGCAGAGCAAAAATTCAGAGTATGGGACACCATTCTTGGTTACACGCCATGTCACTAACAACTACTGCAAAAAATAAACTACTTTAAAACTTTTTTAATTTCACCATGAAAAACCATTAAAAAACTGCCATTAACAATAAATAAACTGCCTGGCTCACATTTTTCCAACATTATAATACAGTAAATAAATAAATAATCAAATAAAATTATATTTTGAAAGCAGATACATATAACTTTTCCTTTTTTAAGTCAATGTGCTTAAAAATGGATATTTGTTTAAAGCGCTTTCCTAAAGAGTCCCTATACTAACATAGATATATTTATATATGCAATGGTGACTGATCAGGCTTTATAACAAAGAACAAGCTGTGAGAAGTGCATGAACGAAGTCCAGATTTTTCCTTATTGCATGGACACAAAATGCTGACTCACATATTAAAAGCAGAGGGTTATAAAGCCTGATGAGGTCAAAGGCCACTGGTGGTCAATTAAGAGCTGAGAGCCAGTCATCAATCAGAGCTTTCTCAATGAAACACACACATATGTTCAAAGAAACCCCACTAAGGGTTTCTTTTATGTGAAAATATTTTGTTGATTTTCATTCAGAAGACCATAACATGTTATTACAATCAGGCACAGGCAATTTCATTTAGCGAAGGCTGGTAATATACACTCATATTTTAAAGTTCAAGTACCTAATTACTGAAATTCTCATGTGGAAAGCCATGTTGACATTCACCGTTCTCTCAGTTTCCAATGGGAAAATGGAGTCATGTCCCAGATCAAGATATACAGTTCACCGTGTTAGCGTTTCCACTTCGGCGCGTCCTTGGGGTCAGGCTTGATACCTTACACCTCCGCCACAATCAACACATTCAGTAGCACAACTTCCAGACAACATCGCTGAGACCTTCAAACAAAGGCCCCGTCTATCTCTCACCAACTAGCCTTCGCTAAACAGACACTGGAGTGAAAACAGGAGGCTTCTGCAGACTGATGGATGAATGGGGAGATGGACGGATGGATGGATGGATGAAAAGATGGATAGTCGAATAGATGGCCACCCAGCGTTGTCAATATCCAAGGGATGCACGTGGGAAGGGGAAAGAAGCTGTTTACATTCGCTCTAAGGCACTGTCAGTCCTAATCAATCACTGTGCATGCAATAAATCACCATTCTCTTCAAAGCACCGGTGTGGGAGCAGATTCACAGAGTCTGGTGATAAACACAGCGGTCACAGGGACACATACTACCTCGCGGAATAGAGAGAAGTCCAGATGGAGGGGTTAATGGAGGGATAAATATGGTAGGATGGAGGATTGGTTGATACTTTGACAATTTGTCAATCTGGTAGACTTAATGCCAAGAAGTGTGCTTCCACATATATGTGCTTTACATTTCAGAGACATAGAATGTACTGAATGTACTGCTGACATATTACATCTGCCCCATGTTGTTCATTACATCTGGTTCTTTGACCAGTGTCTTACTAACAACTACCATATTTTTTTTACAAATAAAACAAACATTGTATATATTATTTATTATATATATATATATGTCTATGTGTATATATATGTGTGTATATGTGTGTGTGTATATATATGCATGTTTATATATACAGTATATACTGTATATACAGAGTTTTGGCATGAAACTCTAGATGGCTCAGTCCGATAGGTCTAGCTCAATCTGTCCTGGTGACATCATTGTCACATGGCATCTGATTGGTTCTCTCCTGTATCGGTAGCCTATGAGCTCACTGCTCAACATTCAACTTCTGGCTTTTGTTTGCTGTAGCTTGGCAGCACCCTTAAGAAACCCTCCCCATTCCCCGTCTCCACCTGTAATGGATCGTCTAAGGAGTATTATGGATGCTATATGGGGGTTAGTCATATGTGTTATATGTGCAGCAGCAGTATTTCTTACATGCTCATAGCAGCATGTTGTGGATTTATTGGCAGTAGGAAGTCTCGGTACTTGCTCTGCTGCAGGAGCAGCAGCGTAGCAGATCTATTCCACCTAGGCCAAATACATTAACATTATCATGTACATGACCATGTCAATCCCTCCGAGAGTTGTCATGACAGAAATATATATATACGTATAGCTAATATATATATATAATAAATATTATATATAGATATATTATATAGACACTAATAGAATTTTGAGACATTTGATAGGATTTATCTTGGATTTTAATATTTTTCTTACTAATTCTCAAACAGTTTTGCATTTCAGTAATTTGTCTTTTGGTTTAATGATGCTTGTAATAAAAAACTATTGATTAAGGGCTTGATTTGTTGCAGTGTAGCACGAGGCTGGTGGTGCAGAGGTTGCTCTTGAGAGGTTGCTCTTGTTATCTCTAGGGCAGTGACTGCAACCTAGATATGTGGACAGGTTGAGCTCAGATATTACCCTAAAGACCTCCACACAGAATAAGGTTATCACGATGCTGTGTGTGTGTGTGTGTGGGTTTGATAAGGATCGATGGCATGGCCTGGGGGGGGGAAAAGGGAGGAATAGTACGCAGTTGTCACTGTCAGCTTTGGTCCGCTGTGCTTGCCTCTTATACTGAATACGTTCTCCTCTCCTCTGTCCCCTCCCTTTACGAGTCTTTCTTGGTGTCTAGTTTATAGAAAAATATCACACATACCTCAGCAAGAATACCTAACTTGCTTGTCAATCTCAAAGGCAGGCACACAATCAATACACAGTTTTTGGGTGGGAAATAGCATCAATATTCCAACACACACACAAGCTCTTTCTAAAGAAACAAAAAAAACAACTGTTTACCTGGATCTGGTGATCCTACAATGATAAATTTTTTGTGTGTGGGTAGGTGTATCCATTACAAATAATAGATTTCTCTCAATTTGCCCAGTGAGAAAAAAACATCATTGAATTATACACAAGAACCTTTGTAGGTCATTTATACTGACCCGAAACACACTCATTCCTATTTGCAAAAAATAATCACATATGCATAAACCCATCTGCCTGTGAATGTCTTTGCCAACGGCATCATGCTTTTCTTTTGGTCTAGGTGAGATCGTCTCTTTATCCATCCCCCCATGAATCTCTTCAACACAAACCACTTTTCCATCCGTTCTATTTTTCTCTGCTTACTTTGGTCATGAAATCAGAAAATGTGACAAGCTACACTCTTAAAAATAAAGGTGCTTCACGATGCCATAGAATAACCTTTTTGTCTAAAGGGTTCCATAAAGAACCTTTAACATCTGCAGAACCGTCCTGTTTTTCACAAAAGGTTCTTTGTTGGCTGAAAGAAGGTTCTTCAGATTATAAAAAGGTAAGAAAGAGATGGTTCCTTTAAAAGAACCTTTGACTGAATGTTCTTTGTGGAACCAAAAATGGTTCTTCTATGGCATCGCTTGAAGAACCTTTTGAAGCACCTTTATTTTTAAGAGTGTATATGTACATAACTGTGGCAGTACAAAGAAGGAATTGCACCAGTTTTAATAGCATTGTTAAAATGCACTAGCTGTCTGCGCCATTTCATCACCAAATTCATTAAATGAGCTACCCAAATCATGTAACACTCAAATACGGACACAAAATCTACGCTGAATGCACAACATAGATTATACCGCTATTTGGCATAATTTATTAGGATTGTGCAGCACTTTTCCACCCCAAAGCACCTAAATCACTCTTTAAACTGCAGAAAGTACTCTAAACTATGTTTTATACTTGGATATATTCTTATTATTGTTTTTGTTTTTTTTTCAAGAAAATTCTGTTTACTGACTGATTTCTTGCAGGTGCAAAGAGCAACGCTAATTTCACGAGTTTTGTAAATAACTCTATAACAAGCCTAATTTGCAAAAAAAGGAAATGTGTTTGCATTTAAATATTGACATTGACTTGATATAAGCACGGTGCAATGTTATTTCAGCTCATTTAGTGCCTGGTTATGCAAGATTTTGTGCTGTGCTAAAGTTACATAACCTCTGTGTGCAGTTTCACCTTCTCATTCCTGAACCATCTTTCCATCACAAGAGCTTTATGCACTTCTGATACAATAACAAGCGATATAATTACTCCAAATGCTCTGTGACATAGTTCATTTCAAACAAATCATCTGTTATATTTACAGAGTGCACAAACGAAATTAGATTTTGAGATCCTGTGTTTAAAATAAATAAAATTCAAGTAAAAGGAAATTGAATGTGGGCGTTTGTAGATCTCTTCTCTTTAGACTCGATGATAGTGAGGTTCGTCACAGCTGTTAGCCTGTGCGATAAAGCCCATCATTAAATAATACAAATGACAACACAAAGCAGCGCTCTGTGTATACAAAACGGATGCTGTAATCTTTATTACTGTTATTCTATTATCATCATAATATTAATTCAAACACAGGGGATAATGAAGACGCTACTCTCTCTCTCTCTCTTCCCTTCTTTTTTTCTTGCTTGTTAAAGATGAAGAGAAAGACAGAGATTTGGCAGGCAGCCATGGCTCAATAAACTCCACTTGGTAACACAGCCGTACGGCAGTCTGTTCTGTTTGGCTTAGGAAAGTGCGCTACGCTATTCAAATTAAATACGACTGTCCTAAACACTAATGGGACAGGTGCTTAGACACATGCATACAAACACACAAGCACTCCAACAAGCCTATTTGCATTTTCATTTCTTACAACCCAGACTCAAAAATCCAGACTGATTCATACAGCGCGATATCTGCCTTGGGGCACCAAACAAAATCAATTTCACCATCAAAAGAGCACAGAAAACATATAAGAAGTGTGAAACTGATAGCACAACTTGACTCAATGCATATTACAGAAGAGATTCAAATTAGCTAATGGCTAAAAGTTTTCATACATGGAATGTACATGACAAACTGAGAGTCAGATTTGTTTTCAGTTCAAAGTTGCAAGTTGATATGTGTAGCAGATTTGTTGCCAGACACCATATTGGGAGGGCAGAAGTCATACAGGTTGAATCTACACGGGACACCTACAGGTAGTTTGCGAAGGGCTGGGGTAGCCTACGGGTTACCCTCAGGAACTGAAGACATGAATCGACACACACCGAGACACAAATAAGTAAGCAAATAAATAAATAAACAAAATCAAAACAACTCCTTCAGTGCAAGGTGCAAGAAAGGGGCAAAAAAACAAATCGCAAGTCCTCTCTGAAAACACACAGTATGTAATTTTTTTAGGTTGGGCACTGAAAAACAATAGTTTGTATGCACAGATGGAGGGAATGGGTTTATTGATGCATACACAGACATTCTTAAGGACACTGACCCAGGAAATTACAGCACCTAAACGCGTATGAAATAACTCGCAAACCCCCAACGTGCACAAAAGACAACTAAAAAAGCATATGTACATCACAGTGTGACACAAGTGTGGCTTTCATTCTGCCTCCTTTCATGCAGCAATCATTTCCTTTGTAACAGTTATGATTTGACTCCCTCTCATGCCGTCACAAAAAGCTCTCTTCCACCCTGAGAGCTCCGACCTGCAGCCATGATACAGTCTTCCCACCTTCCTTCAGTTATTCTCTTTCTTTTTATTTATGTTCTGCGTGGCCCGGCATATGAAGCACGGCACCGTGTATCTTTCTTTGGGGAAAGGCAAAGTTATTGGATTGTGAAATTACAAAATAATGAGGCAAAAATGAAAGCGCCACACTCTTTGTTTTCTTTCGCGTGCACACATCTGATAAGAAGAACGGCGGAGGGCTGGGGGGACAAGAGACAGTGAGCAGGGAGAGGGAAAGTGCAAAAGATAGGGAATGACAAACTGACAGGGGATGAGGAACGTTTGGAAAAAAAAAGATTCTCTCACATGGCATGGCTGTAAGAGAATAGAACAGGTTATCACACAGAAGGATCAATGCTCAGCTCTGTACACAGAGCTATTTGGGTGGAAGCATATGTGTGTGTGTGCCTGAGGCATGTGAGCATGCATACCAATAACACTACCCACAAAGAGAACACAAACACATACGCCATCAACCCAACAGTGTAAACACTCTTGCTTCCTATCACAAAATGGTCATAAGTAACTGCACCTCTAATACCCAGTCATAACAGCTCTGCTCTGAAATCTAGTGAACTACCATGCTGTCTAATGTCTACACTGGGAATTTAAATTAATCAAAACTAAAGTAGAACTTCATAATTGATTTGATGCTATACTAATAATGTCAGAGACAATATGAGGATGAGGAGATGGACCACTTGTATGTAAATGTATGAAACCATTATGTTCAAGATGCATTATTCATTTAGCAGACAGTTGTATCCAAAACCACTTACATTGCATTCAAGGTATACAAATTTTCATTCTATCAGTTCTTGCTTTAGCCGGGGATCAAACCCATGACCTTAGAATTGCTAGTGCCAAGCTATACTGTTTGAGCTACAGGAATGCAGGACTGTCCAAATTCACAGTATTTATAACACAGTAGGCAAAAAGTACCTGGACAACCTATTACTTGAGAGAGACTCCGAAATGTGAATCTGAAAAATGCTTTACTATCCCATGAGGAGGAAAGCAATGCAATTGATGCAATTGTCACATGACAATGTCAGCATAACGAATGTAGTATGTCCGTATTACATTCATACTACACATATTCACACTATAGAAAATACTTTTTAACAGTTGTAAAGTAAATATCTACTATAAATAATTATTTGCACTACTCATGCAAAGTATACAGAATACTTGGTTCGTAATTGATTTCATTAAGTTGCATGGTTAGCATGTCGATTAACTAATACACAATACTGCACAATACTCGTACAAGCATAAAACATGTAGGATATAGAAAGAAATGACATCTCAAATGTGTCAAATGTGATATCTTAGGAGGCAAAATCGGGTTAAAGCAGACTTCACGTCAGGTTTTGGAAGAGAGATATAATTTTACTCATAAATTATCATGTTCCCTTTCTTTCCACGCTTGTGGCAAAGCCTGGTTGATACAGGTTTGGTGCTGATCTGTTATCAAAAGCATGTTGGTCAACCATTTTAAGGTTGCTTTAGTAAAGTAGCCTGTTGTTCTTTTCAACAGGGTGTGTTGTACACTGAACCCCTCTAGCTCTCTCTCAGGTCTGTCCACTCAGAGACACACTCATTCCTCTAACCCAAGTAGGCACTGATTGATAATTTTTGCATGCGCAGCCATTGATCGTCTGTGGAGACGGCTGGCGTGTTACCCAAAGTGTTCTCCTCCATAAACATTGTCTAATCATGTGCAGCTACGGCCAAAAGAAAGTAATTACAGCCCAAGAACAAAGGGATCGATGAGGAATACAAGCACAGATGCAGGAGATTATTGGGAAATGGATTGGTTCAGATCTTGGCTAAAGGAAACTTAATGAAGAGCAATCATACATTAAAACAGCTGAGTGTCTGCATTATCCATTGTCTCATCCAGAAAGATGCCAGAGGAAGTCCAAAAATAGTAAGGTTTAGAGGACGGGTGTCTTTGCATTGTTCTTGCCATTGTTTTTTTCCTGTGTTTTTCTAGTCTCTTTGTCTGTCTCGGTCTTGTGCTTTTTTTAACCAATAATTCAGAGCATGTGCTTAATACTTATACTAAACACACTTCCTGTCTGTCTGTTATAAAATACATTATTGTGAAATCTATTCATAATGATTACAAGCCTTCTGGAAAACATAACATTGACAATAGTCAAAACTGAATAGGCTTAACAATTATGTTCATGTTGCATTAACCCTAGTTGGATGGGCAAATGGAGATGACAGACAATACCTTTCTGACATATGACTTCACTTAAGAGTGGAAACAGGCAATCATTGATTTCATGACCTTCTGACAGCTCTCCAAATGACCATAATATGATGGCCTGGGGTCGTGACCTAGTTACTGTTCCAGCTGTGGCTTTCAGGGAAGTGTCTTCCTTGAAGTTTAGATGAGATTGAAAAAAAAATACAAAAATAGTATTATTTCTACATTTTATTGTGTAATTATCATAACTTCTTGTTCAAACTTCACTGACCGTCTTGAGGGAAGTCACATGACTCTTTAAACACTGTGAATGATTCATTTCTTAATCTGAGGAAATGATCAACTTTGGGGCCTGTAGGTCGAGCGGGGAATCAGATTCAGGCAAATCTGAATTGGGGACTTGTCTGTCAGTCATCGGAGAGCCTGGAGGGGCCTTGGGTCCCAGCCCTGGGCAGAGACTCTGGGGAGGCCCTGGGGAACAGACTAGTGTGCAGAAACCCTACTGTGACCACCAACAGCAAGAAAGTAGGAGAGCCAGGGAAACTGTTACACTAGGAGACCTGAGCACAGTGAGTCACCATACAATACTATCAACATTTTGTATCCTGAATGCATAGGGGGAGTCGAGGGGGACAGGATCCCCCCCCCCCCCATCTGAGTGTTGTCCCCCTTAAAAACATGATTAAAAATCACGCTGTGTATGGTAAAATAAACTGTTTTCTTCTTTTAAATATAACGTTGTAAGTAGGTTTAAAAACAACACAAACTGGGCAAAAAATTGCGTTTAAGTCAGAACAATTGAGAGTTCCCCCCTCTGGCCGCTACAGTGCTTTGGTCCAAATGCCTGCTTTCCTCTTTTACATCAATCAGTGTGCCAAGTCCCGTTTTCCCCTGCGAAAGTTGGGAAATGGGCTACTTTAACACTGTTGACACTGGTTGTTTTTCATGTCTGTGGATTGAAGCGACCCCAATAAAGACGGCTGCAATTTTAACGGTGGAACCGGCGAAAAACGTGTGTTTTACCCCCGGAAGCGGGAATGTGAAATTTTATTGTTTTTTAACATGAAACCCCCTTGAACTGAACCTGGTTGGGCGTAGTTTTGAGTAGCAATTGGCTGGTGAGCTTGGTGCGAATCCTGGCAACCTGCAATCTAACCAACACACAAGTCCGGTGAGCGAGAACAAAGTCAAGAGTTGTGGAACGCAAGGCGTCAGGAATTTTGTTCGCTTCGTTAGAAACTCGGATGAGATGAAGGAAGTTTATTTTCTCTTTAATACAGATGATGCCAATGTATTTTTCAATGAGTCCGCTATGTAGCAATAATAACGTTACCTGCTTGACGGATAGTATCGTGTAATGTGCGGTGCGGGATTTCCTCCGTTTAACGTTACCCACTTGACGGATAGTAATGTCTACAATGGACAAGACCGCTGTCGCGGCACGACCACAACAGCTTGAAGTTGTCTACTTTGGCACGGTCTCCCTGTTACACTAATAGTAGTAAGGCTTTCTTCTGTGTAAACTTTTCTTTACACATACAATTTTAGCTGTATTATTTGTGTCCCCTTCAAAAATTGCTTTTGAGAAATTTTATGTTTATTGTCCCCCCTTTACGTTTAGAAAAATGTACGCCCTGCCGATTGCCTGAAGGACTTTGGCGGTTCATACCTAAGCCCTCACAGATGGAGAGAATGGAGGCCAGGTTGTTTGAAAATACAGAATGAAGAAAGATGTTCTCCGGGTTAGCAGGGAGATTGAGTGTGGTCGAACGGCCCGGGTTTAATAGCGAGAGCGTTTCTTACAGAAGCAGCGGTGACACCTGTGCTTCCAGTAGACTAGGATTGTGTTTGAGAGGAAGCAGAGAGCGAGAGCTAGAGTGATGTATGACAGCAAATGGAGTGTGACCACAGAGGACGAAGACAACATTGAGAGAGAGAGCGAGAACGAGAGTGGGGGAAAGAGAGAGAGAGGGAGAGTTGGGCGGTAAAGCTGTTTTCTCAAAACCCCTCCAGACTCTATCAGGACTCAATTACTGCACCTGCTGGGCTCCCAAAACCACAAGCCACAGAGATGGCCACACCACACTAGAGGCAGATGTCATCCACCAATGCACACTTGGACTTTTGAAAGATGCTTGTTGCCTCATAAACCTACCAACAGGGACTAACTGGATTAAATATACAAACAAAATATACATAATAGTCAATATAAAATGTAAAAAAATAAAATATATATAAAACATTTGTAAATAATACTTATGAGCATATTATTATATAAATATTTAGCAATATTTATTTACTGGGTTAAAGGTCAGTCTGGATATGATTAGTTTGGCAAATGGTTAGCTAGAAATTAAACTGGCCAAGCAGTTAGCATAACAATGAGGTTTGTCTGGCCAAGACAGTGAAATTAGTTTGGCGTAGGGTTTGCACAGGTCAAGAGAATGGTTATGCGCATGGATGATAGGGGGTATTTGTCAGATATCTTTTGAAACACATACAGCATTAAACTGCAAAAGACCGGGTTCAAAGCTAGCATTACCATATTCACTGGTGATTAAAATGATCTCCGTCTCTAATACATTTTTTGTATCCGTACACAAAGCCACTGTGATGTCATTAAATGTCACCGGTGGGTAAAGAGTTTTTTCTGAAATAGATTGGCCCTCAGAATAAAATTACTTACTGATGTCAAGAGTTATATTTTCATAGAGCACCATCCCCTCTTACTGTCATAAATGGAGGGACGGTTGAATTAAATATCATTAAATATCACACTTCTCATTACACCATGCAATTACACTGGGATCTAGGTTTCAAAGTCCTCACCAGCTGCCTAGCAGTCACATTATGCCTCAGACAACCGTGTCGATCAAATAAAGAGACGGAGTGTAGAAGGAAAAGGAGACCTCTGGGTGAATAAAAATGGCTTATGACTCACCTCTATCTTTCTGTCTCTGTATCCCTGTCTCTTTCTATAGCTCTCTAAAGGAACTGCTTTTTTAATTTTAAATTCGATCTAACCATTGATTTTATCAGTGTTTAAAGTTGTCATCTTTAATAAATGTGTGTGATGGGATCCAGAAGGGAAGGTGGAATCAATTTAAAACATGGTTACTACTTACACTCATTTGCCAGACATGCACCCCTTCCCTTTGTCAGGATGTGAATCCAGCGACACAGAGTGATTGATCGTTGGGCACGGTTAACAGAGATGGGCATTAAACTGCTGATCACAGAGTGTGGATATTTGCAATACTACCATGGTTTATTCTCATATTTCATTTTCATCTGGAGACGGGGAGTTTGTTCGAGTTATTGAGCGTAATGAGCCATGGGGGCGACCGAGTTTACACAAGACAAGCAGTTGACTGCTGCACCATTCAATATTCACTGTACTACTCCAGATCTGAGTGTATGTGCGTGTACGGCTTGCAGTGGTTCAATAAAAAAAGAGCAAAGAGCATAATTTCTTAAGTGTCAACTGAGGCCATCCAGCCACTTAGAGAGAAGAGTTACACAATTCACTCTTTCCTACTTTACACAACAACTACGGTCAATAAACGCCTCAAGCCCTATAAACGGAATGAAATGGGAATTCTTACAGGAAAGAAACCAAATTAAGAGACAGGGTGAGGGAAGTAATACAGCATCCGTAAAAAGTATGACCGTTTTAAAGTCATCACATTGAGTTGCTGTACAATAGCTAAATGTGAATTCTTTCTCATTAGTGCTCTCATGCTTCCCTCAGGACTGAGTTGAGCGCTAACGCCATTGTGTGACAGAGACAAACGAGTAATGTGTTTTAAAAAACAGCAGGCAGAGGATATTGCCCAAGGCTTCGAGGTAAATAGCAGTGAGAACATTTGTTTGGCAACGGGGTGAAGTCACTAGTTGACTCAAGTGAGTCAGGACACACATATTGTGTTACTGGTGAGAATAAGCAGGTGAAACCAGTATGTGACTCAAGGGAACTTCATTGGAAAGCATAATATTAGGGTCAGCTGATCTAAGGAAGTGTGCATGCAGAGGTGTGAGGGTGTGTGTAAAGTGGAGTTGGAGTGTGAGGGTTGAAAGAAAATTTCCTGGCAAGGACATCTGTCACTGTGTGTGTGTGTGTGTGTTGTGTGCGTGAGTGTGTGTGTGTGTGTGTGTGTTGTGTGTGTGAGTGTGGTGTCGGATGGTTGTTTGTATTCAAATATGTGAGGGAAAAGTAAACAAGTATGATGATGTGGTAACAGAAGTGACGTGAAAAACAACAGTGAAAACTATACTTCCATTGAATGAATTAAAGAGGCCAAAACTAATCAGTGACTAGTAGAATTGCTGCTAAAGAAATACTTATATTTATAGATTTATATATATACACATATATTATTTTTTTGCCAATAGATGGTACTGTGCAGAGAAGGATTGTAGTGTGGCATTACCAGCAGGAACGTTTTTTTATAAAATTTATTACTTGCAAGTTATATTAAAGTTGTTGGTCCCACTTAATAGCATTATATTATATGGACCTAACTCTATGTACCTACACTCAAAAAATAAGGTACAATTTACCTATTGTGTTCATGTTGAATTGCTAAACTTTTGCTGCTTTTGAGGTGGGATACGAGTAAGGTTAGGGACAGGTTTGGTGGTGTGGGCAGGTTTAAGGGTGGGTTTTTAAGGTGTAAGGGATGCGGGGTCAACAGTGTAATTATAAATGTTATTACAGAAATAATTACATATGTAATTACATGCAGGTATTTTTAAAAATATAATTACAATGTAAAAACTTGTATGTACCCAATAAGTGCATTGTACCAAATTATTAATTTACATGTAAGCACATAGTAATTAAGGCCACTTAATGAAAGTGGGTACCCAAAGTTTTTTTTTTTTTATGTTGTGAAAAAAAAAGTCTCTTGTGTTCACAAAGGCTGTATTTCTCTTGTAATTGTAAAATACAGCTAAACAGTCTAAATGTGGAAAGATTACTCCTAATAAATTTTTTAGTAGTTGAGGTTGGTTATAAGCAGCAGTCAGTCGTTTTAAGTGCTGGTGGGTGAACAAACTCATGTTTGTTATTATATTATGATCAAATATTTTAATTATTATCATTAGTGATACACAAAGTGATTTACGAACTTTGAGACAGCTGTACCACGTTTATGCCACTTTTTTTTCTTAGGTTATGTAGGCCCGCTTAATTGTGAATCGTAATAAATCTAGAAAAATTTTATATAAATAATATAATAATAGAGAAAATATCATTTAAGGGGGGGCAAAATAAAAACAAAAAAAAACAAAAAAAAAATAAAAAAAAAAAAAAACAAAACAAAACCATTTTTAATATTAAAAATTATTGTTGTTATTACTGTTACTTCCATTATTTGGCATGTTTGTTTTTTTGGTTGAGAATGCAAGCTATAAGAGCCTAATAAACTAAATGCGATTATGTATTAGTAATTACGTGATACAATCGCATAGAAATCAAAAGGAATAATAAGAATAATGAAAAGTAACAATAATTATGATAAATTAATGTCGCTGATTGCTATTATATCCTCGTTTTCGCCTCTTTGTGCAGTGTTCCTTTCAGCGTTACATGAAGGGGTTTGCCATAGTCCCTCATGGGCTGCAGACTGTCAATATGGATCGTGATTGAATGTGTATTTGGATGTGGCTGACTATACCAACACACATAACTGACACACCCACTTCGCAGGCACAAACATCGCCTGAAGCTAGCGTTGATGTATTCAGCACGCCACACTTTCCAAAAAAACAGGACAGGCCATCTGCCTCAGGGAGATCACTCACCGTTAATCCAACCAATTTACAGTTGGCACCTCGTACACCCGCGGCAAATGCATAATCATTAGGCTTCAAACTACCACACCAACCGACGTAATTCGCTACACCACAACATAGAATCGGCATTAAAAACAAAGGAATATATTGTGAAAACAGCTTCCACTCAAGTTCGTACATCTTATCCACTGGGCCATTAATGCTCTGTTAGTAGTACAACCGTTGTGATTTGCCGTGTTAAGAGCAGGCGGTCAAGTATTATTTCAAGTGAAGTTTACATGTGCACAGTTAGCCACACACATCTGGGGGTCTTTCAAACCCGTCCCTCTCGTTCTCTCGTCTCGACTGGACATAAAGCGTGAATGAAAAAAGAAAGAGGTGAGGTAAAGGAAAGCGGTGTGGGACAGGAAGAATTCATGGTTATACTCAGGAGGAGAGCGGTATTGTGCTGGTTTGTGTGGAACGTATTTGTGTCCCTGACGACATGACCTCCGGGTGTAATAAAGGTCTAGTCTGGCGTTTTTTTCTTTTTTTCACGTGTATGTAGGTGGGGACTTCCTTATGTTTTTGTTTTTGATCTAAAACACTGAATATTCAAGAGTGGCAGTGTGGCACGGTTAGGGGACACAGAGCTGCACAGATGGCTTCAAGTGAATTTGAGGAGGATTTGTGTGTTGGGGCCTGTGTCGGGGCAATTTTGGTTTGTGGCAGTTAAGTGAAAGGACACTCAGGGCAAATCATCGGAGCTGTACTGCTTCGCTAGGATTTTATATTTATTTTTTTTTTGTGCCAACTCAATCCCTCCATCTTATTTTGTTTAAACAACAGTTCTAAGCAGGGTCTGATTATCGGACATTGATATCGAGGTGCGAAATTAATGAAAGGAATGAATGAATGAATGAATAAGTAAATGAACGAATGAATTAATGAATTAATAAAATAGAAAACAAATGCTTATTTCATTTCAGCTATTTCTTATATTCATTTAGTTTAATTAATTTCTTATTTTCAATTAGTTTAACTTGATGTACTAAATAACTGAAAACTAAACCTGAAAATAAAAGCTAGGAATACAAAAAAAAACTATACCAAAAGCTCTATTATTAGAGTGATTATAATTAATGTATTTTAATATATTATATATTGATATATTTAGTATAGATAATATATTTTTTTTTTTTGTTTTTTTTTTTTAAAATATAAAAAAATGGATTTATACAAAAAATGATTCAGACTGATAATAATATATATATAGTATTATAATAACTATATATATATAGTATATATATAATATAGAATTACAAACAAACACAACAAAAGTACCAATGTATAGTACATCATTCAACATTGGCATGCACCAACATTTTCCTGTGTTCATTAGCAGTTGGCTTGTCTTCACTGTGTCTCCTTGGTGCTCGGACAAATTGTTGCTCTGATTACCATCCACCACTGACTTGTCTGATCCATTACATGTGTGTGGGTGTGTGTTGTTGTTGGTGTTGGCACATGTGTCCCCTTAGTTAGATCGGTGCGGTGGGAAAGAATGTCTTTAATGGCACTAGGTACCTATTGCAGTTAGCTGATGTAATAAATGCATGTCTGATCAGCGTCAGGTGCCCGGGGGTCAGTGTCTTTAATGTGCAATAGCCCCATCAAGATGTGGGAAGGAATTCCTTACCTCCAGCCATGTTCATGTTAAGACCAGTTAGTTAAGGGCTTCAGGGAACACTGCTGACTTGGGTATGCAGATAAACAGCCAGTTTAGTCAGTGATGGCATGTTCTAGTGATCGTGCATTAAATGAACCAAAGCCAAGACATTTACATCACGGCCTCATTTCGGCAAAAAAAAAAAAAAATAAAATGCCAAAACGTATTACCGACCGTTCAGTTTGGTTTATAGCCTTGCCGACAAGGGGGGTGAAAATAAATTGTTCCATACTGGATATAAAATCATCTTCATGGTGAGATTAAGTTAGCAAATACATCTTTGGTTGGTGTGTGCCGCACCCGTTAACCCACGTATTACACACCTCAGCAGATACCACATCCCACAGTTTAATCCTTGTCATCTTGAGGCATGTGTAGAAAAACTATCCTGTTTCCATCATTCTGACAGGACTGTGAATCAAACCCAGAAACAGACCCCCACCCCCCCCACTCCCCCCCCACTTAGCGAATAAAAACCGTCACATATGGATAGGTCTTCATATGGGCCATTGGATCAGGCTGTGGTGGAATTCATGCCGTCACCTTTTCATAGGTTTTTTGGGTTTTTATTGCTGTTGTAGCACACAATTCACATACAAAGAGTGAATGCAATTGGGTGGTAAAATGCACAAACATTGGCATTAACATTCCCATAAATGTCCAGCTTATGAAATATGATTATTATTATAATACTTTATATCAGTATGGTATGTTTTATAAATTTGAATTATTAGCATTTTTTCAAACACTAGTTATAATAAAAATAAAAAAATTGCATAGACTATTGGGGAAGTATGTGAAATGGGTTGTACACCTCAAATCTATAATGGACAGGAAGATAGAGTACTAATTGTGTTTCTAGTGAGAACAAGTGCAGACACACATCTTTATACAAGTTGATTTCTTCCTTTCCTAAGTAGGCAAACACTTACCGAGACAATATCAGTTCTGCTAACAGTAGCTCATCCAAACACACACGTGCAAAGCACACAAACATATACCCTGCCTGCTGTAGATTGGTTTCGTCTGAAACTGCCTCCACCTCTGTCCTAACGTCCATGCTTCTGTTCAGCTCACGTTTCCTTTTATTTACCTCACTCTCTGTCTCACACTCAAAGCAAAGCCGTGGTTGAGGAGTTCCCCTCTCCGAATCTCTCAGTACACTGCCATTTGCATGAGCATCCTGCTGCTGTAGAGTGTGTGTGTGTGTGTGTGTGTGTGTGTGTGTGTGTGTGTGGTGTGTGTGTGTGTTTAGGTGAATCGAGAGGTACGGTAAATGAGGGGTGTGAACAACAGAACACAAAGATGGAGAAGGGAGAGTGGGTTTTTTTTTTTCGGGCGCTGAGAAGTCAGCACCACAGAAGCACTTAACAACTTCACACACACCCTCTCTCCCTCTCTCTTTCTCTCCCTCTCTTTAAGTGGTGACAGACTGGCAGCTCCTCTCCATGAAGTTAAATGTCAGATGCAGTACTCGGCTTCTCCCTGTGTCTTCACTCCTCTCTTTTCACCATGTCTTGACAAGTGCCACTGCCGCGTTTTTATGTTCCACAAAAAATGAGCCCAAACTCAGCCGCTCGCCGACTCACTCACAGCTTCCTTTCTGTCCACTCCGTCTCCACTTTATCGCATCATTTGCTCCAACCCAGTTTCACTCACTGGATTTCCCTCCTTGTGTAGGATATTTCTGGTTTAAGTACTTTTTTGTCAGGCCTGCAGGGCAATCGCACAATTGTTACTAAGTTTTAAATTTCCTGACACAGCAGATATCCAGCACCCACTATTCCTACACATCAGCAAGATCAGTTAAAAAAAATCGTATTAATGTTTCTTGAGAGTTTGGAGAAAGCATATCACAAGTCAACAATCCATAAAGAGTTGATTATGAATCTCTTTTGTGTTTCGCTTTCTTGCCAAATGCACATCTTGCAAAATGTCAGGGCATCCGGAACCCAGTTTTTTGTTCAACCAGGGATTGTTTCTGTACTTACGACACGTTTGTCATCACACATTTCCATCTCTCCAAGGTTTGCATGTAAATATGAATTACCCTCAGCGTATACAACATCACAGTCAGATATTAAAAACAGGAAAACAGAAGATTGAATAGAAATAACTTCCATTTTCATGTGATGAATGTCGAGATTAAACAAACCTACTCTGTATTATGAAGGAAACGAAACGTCCATCTCGACATGAGAGCATAAGAAAGCTAGGAGAATAAAGTGAGTCATCCTGTCATTCTGAAGGGAGGAAGGGAGAATTTTTAAGAGAATTGTTAAGAATACTAAACTCCTCTGACAGAGGCTGACAGGTCTCCACTGCTGAGAAGAAACTCAAAGACGGAGCCAGCAATAGCACAACAATTGATGTAAGTGGACGTCAGTTGCTGCTGTTTACCCAACTCTATACTTTACCCTTGTTTTCTATCATTGTTTCTTCATGCTGATTCCACAGCATCATTAAGCCACTGTTCAAAACATTTGGGGTCAGTAAGATTGTTTTCTTGTTTTTGAAAGAAGTCACCTTATTCGCAAGGCTGCATTTATTTAATCAAAGAAAATACAGTAAAAAAAAGCAATATTGCAATATAGTTTTACAATTTCAAATAACTCTTTTCTATTTTAATATATTTTAAAATGCAATTTATTCTTGTCATGACAGAGATGAATTTTTAGTAGTTTTCCAGTTTTTAATGTCACACGATCCTTTAGAAATCATTCTAATATGCTGAGAAACATTTCTTATTATCAGTGTTGAAAACAGTTGCTTAATTTTTTTTTTTGTGGATACCACAAATTGAGTTTTTAAGTATTCTTTGATTAAAAAGAAAGTTAAAAAAACAGCGTTTATGTAAAATAGAAAAGTTGTGGTATTATACAGTAACTACACACAATCCTGTTAGTCCTTGCTTGTTTATGCTGTTTCCTCATTTGCATAAATCATTTAGTGAACATGTGCATGTGCAATTCATTTAGTGAATTCTCCTCTGATTGTAGCTCATAAATGTTTTACACACTTAAATGTAGAGAACAAGAACAAGTAAACTATGAATAGTGGAGCCTTAGCGAACCTTAGTCCAGTGGTGTTACATTTATACCTGGGATTAGTCCACAGGACAGTGAGATGAGGTGCACGCTCGGCTGGATTGTGCCACCTGGTATTACTTAGAAGGCAAAAGTCTGGCAAAGACCATAACAGCAGAACTAAAGAGTTTAGAGCTAAAATACGCATTAGAAAAAATATAAAAATTTGCATTTTCAAAATACCAGTGCTTGAAAGCCAGCAAACCAGTAGAATTAATGTTTTAGAATAATATATTAAATAAATAACAGATAAAAAACTAAACAAATAAATTTAAAGAGATAGTTCACCCAAAAATGAAAATTATATCATCATTTACTCACCCTCGTGTAATTTAAAACTTTTGTTCTTGTGTGCAAAACTGTTCACAAACATTATTAAAAATATAGTATTTGTGTTCTGAAGAAGAAAGCAAGCCATGCAGGATTGGACTAACATTTTTGGGTGAACTCTCCTTTTAAGAAAGAAAATCATCTGACATTCTTTATGCATTATTATTTTTGTTATTATTATTATTTTTCTTAAATTCAATCTTAAATTCCTTAAAAACTGATTAAAAATAGACTGAGTTATCTACAAAATCAAGTGTGACTGATTGTTTAATTACATTAAGTGGTTCAAACCGAATCAACTGTTAAAAAAAAGGGAAAAAAAGGAGAACAAGGATAGAAAGCACAAAGCTGGGATATCAATACAAAGCTGCCCTTTGGCGTGACAGTGTTGCCTTAAAAGTTTAGCGTTTTCAGGAGGAGACTGTGGGATCAAGTGTCTCTGAACTTCAACACAGTCCTCTTGCCTTAAAAACCAAGTAGGACGGTCAAAGAGCATACGCTGCCGTTATCACTTTTACACATGTACAAAAGAAACATCTCCCCTTTGGGCTTTTCTTCAGCTCTGAGCAGTGAATTAGGCACCGGTATGGGAGTGGTACTGGGGTTGATGTTGGTATAAATCACCTCAAGGTTCGATTTGGCACTTTAAGGAGAAAGAAAATCAAAACCTCAACCTCTCTCCTCCTCCCTGCTCTCTTTTTAGCTTTCTTCCCGTTTCTCTGCACAAATCACCTCTACTCTGTCCGTGTCTCCCTCAGGTTATATGAGGTTGAAGATGCAGCTGGGGAATGGAGGGATTAGAAACACACTCCAACATGAATACGTCACAGATTGCATGGCATTCAGGACCCAGAGAAAGACAAGAGAGAGAGAGAGAGAGAGAGAGAGAGTATCTCTGTGTGTGTGTGTGTGTGTGTGTGTGTGTGTGTGTGTGTGTGTGTGTGTGTTGGTGTGTTGTGGTGTTGTGTGTGTGTGTGTGTGTGTCTGAGCCAGAGCTGGGACTGACACACATCCATGTTCTCTGACGATCCTGGATTAGAGACTGCTGAAGTGTTTTGGGAGCACAAGTGTGTGTCTGTGCATGTGTGTGAGAGAGAGTGCATCCCTGGCACTGCTAATGCTACATTTGTGCTGCGATAGGCCTGTTCTGAATCTGCTCTCAAAGGCTTATTTGGGTTCCATTAATGATGGCCTCACCCAGTAATCTCTCTAAACTGGAAATCTGATGAGAAGTAAAAAAAAAAAAAAAAAAAAAAAATCACTTTCAGTTGGGATATGCTGCTGTTCCTTCCCTTAGGAGAGCGAGGAGGGGATGTAGGGCGCAAGAGGAAGAGAGAGTCGTAATCATGTCTCCGATTTAGCCTGCTTTACATTTAGTGGAGTCAGGACCAGGATGCTCACTGCTCCTTTGTCGTCATTTTAGATGAAAAAGATACAGCTCAGAAAAGAACACACAGTTCCACAGCTTTTCTTGAATCCTTTAACAGCTTCCACACCGCATCACAGTATAAGAATATCTCTGCAAATCTTTCAATTTACCATCATGACGTACGATTGGGATTAGCAACCCTTTTTGGTCTGCTGAACCTCTATGACCTAAATTATTTACTGAAGCACCCAATGAGATTTTAAATAATGTTCTAGACATTCAATCAATTTATAACACGACTCACTGGAATATTTGACTGGTCAATCATGGCATTCTGTGGTCAAATAGTTTTATGTAATGATTGCGAAACTGTATATTAGTTTGTCATCACTTGTCATTCAACTTCAAATTAAATTTCAAATTATATTTCTTGTATTATTCTTCTTACATATTCAGTTAGCAGTAAACACATTCGGTGTAAGCAGAGTAATGTACAGTCAAGCCAGTGGCCATTATTGCAAAATAGTGTAATTTAATAAAACAATGTAATTGTATAAGTTATTATATTGTTTTTTTTTTACAGACTGCCATATATATATTAAATAAAGTGGTATATATTTGACCAAATTTTACATAATTTATTTGAACTAATTACACTTTTTCCCCCTAGCAATTCCAACATGAACCACTAGGGTTGGACGTGTAACTGAAGTATGAAGTATGAATGCTGACTGGAAAGGAGAAAGGAGCATTTAACTTCACAGACTTGGAATTTTTTTTTTTTAATTTCCAGGTTTTTCCATGCCCGTGGGAACCCTGCATCATGCCAGTTCAATGTCTGGAACATTGTTAACTAATACTAATTATTTACTACACATATCTGCTTCCCGGTCTCATCTCTTTATTCTTGTCAGATACTATGTAATAGCTTTCATGTACTGTCACACTGTAAAACAAAAGACATCAATATATTTTTCCAGCTGAAATGCTAAAACACTGGAGATGTGTGTTGTCTTGTAGCTGACAAATATGTGCTGTAAGAAACAAGCATCATGGGAAGCCCAGCCCAGCCACCAGGCCCATGGAGACCAATGCATGACTTCCCAAAGTCTTTTTCCCGTTCATAGGCCACAGCAAATTTATGTGATTTACAAATGTAGCAGAGAGGAGGGCAGTGAGAGGCGGAGAAAAGTGAGATGGAATTACAGAGCAGAAGGGGAGGAGAGGAGGAGGGCAGCCAGAAATGAGGATCAGAGGAGGTCAAGCAGAGGATTGGAAATGGAGGCGCAAAGGAGACAGAGAAGAGTGAGAGTGACAGCGAAGAGACAAAATGAAGAGAAACAATGAAAAGAGTAGAGAAACAAGAGAAAAAAAATGAGAAAAGACGAGAGAATCAGAGAATTATGCCAAAAAATGAACACAGAAGAGAAAAGACAACACAAGACGAGAAGAAATGAGACAAGACCAGAAGAGAAGAAACAACGAGATAAGAGTCAAGAAAATGTTGAGACAAATCATGATGAAAAGAGAACAAAAGAAGAGACTAAACCAACAAATAAACTGATACAAGAAAAACTAAGAGCAAAGAAAATGAAATGACACGAGTAGAGAAGAGATGAATAAAGAATGAAAGAGTAGAGAATAAAAGTAACAAGATGAACAGAGAAGAAAAAGAAGTGTAGAAGAGACAAGAAGAATCTAGATGAGCAGAGAAGAAAAGAAAAAAGACAAGTAGAGAAAAAAGAGAAGAAACAATAAAAGATGAGTACTGAATAGAAGTGATGAGTAGCAAAGATAAAGAGAAGAGAAGAGAAGAGAAGAGAAGAGAAGAGAAGAGAAGAGAAGAGAAGAGAAGAGAAGAGAAAGGAGTCAAAATGAGACTAGACCAGCAGAAAAGAAATGAGACGAGACGAAAAGAGAAGAGAAAACAGAATTGACCCACCCGTTTTATCTTATCATGTGTGTAATATCCGCTCTTATCCCCTTATCACTGTGAAATGGAATTTGCCCAGTGACATGGAAATTATAATTTAGGGGCGAAACGGAGACTCTCCCACACAGACCAACAGAGAATATCCAGCACATTTACATACGGTCACTCTCCTTCTCTCTCTCTCTCTCTCTCTCTCTCTCAATACCACACCCTACTGATACTAGGAAGACAACGGCCCCAAGTTCAACAGGCATAAAAAGCAGTGCGCTTCACCGAGAGTGCGGATAAATGTCACACACAGTGGAATTTCATTGAGCCTTCAGAGCGTTCTAAAGGTGCCTCTCACTAGATAAACCAAAAGAGACCTCACCGTGTATGTATGTGTGCACTCTATCCCTAACATGCATCTTATCTACTTAAAAATCTACATCTCTTTCACCCCGAGACCCTGTGCTTTTTCCCGCAGCACGAGACTTTGGTGGAAGTGAGTCAATGGCTGTTTGTGAGAAAAAAGAGAGAAAGAAGGGAGGAAAACAAAAGCTGGCCATGAATAACTCTGACTCCAACAGTTTTGTGAGGTTTGAGAGAGTCGCTTGAATAATGGACTGCCTTTCCCCAACAGAGGCAACAAGCCTCAGACAAACTTATTTATAAACACGAGAACAATGGACAGGCGAAGAAAAGAAACACACTTCTAATGGAGGAAATATTCATTGGGCGACGTCGTACAGACAGATGTGGGTATTGACATCCCAGGCTTATTTCGCAGCAACGATGAGACAAATAATAAACACAAGGACACTACCTGTCACCGTGATGTGGCTGTTTGCTTGGGGGGTAAATATGAATATGACAAAAAAAAGAAGAAGAAAAAAAAGAAACATATTTATGGCTAGAGGACTGAATTTCAAATTTGCCTCATTCATTACATTATGACAACCTCTTAGGAAGTGTGGAAGTCTTCAAAAAAGTCCCTTCTCTGCTTGATACATCAAACGTATGCTCCTTACACTCCAGCATTAGCTCCTGAAAGGTGGAATAGGTCGATCTGTCACTCATACAAATAGGCCGACCCTCTTTCAAGGAAAGATGTTCTCGTTCTTTCTCCCTGCCATCCTCCTTTCCTTGCTCGTTTGCTCATTTATATGCAGCTGATAAAGGCATGTTGGTTATTTCACATATTGACTTTTAATTGGCCTTTAGTCATTGAAGACATGCAGATCAAGGGTGATAAAGTGCGTGCGAGAGAAATGCAAACGGCTTGAGAACCTTACGTTTATTCTGACCTCACACATTGCAGTGGATCTTTCCTTCACCTCATTGTCTAAAGGGGCGTTCGCACATACATCGATCCGGAAGTCAAGTTTAACGACTGACAGTGGGAGCGAAGACACATGATCAATCTACTGTGAGATATTGTGGAGTGTAGATAGGATGTTAATGTTATTGTCAGTGATTTTACTCTTTCAAATGATTTGTCTGTTACTGTATGCATACACATGACCATTCAAAAGGTTGGAGCTATGTTACGCTGAAGACTGGAGTAACGGCTGCTGAAAATCAGCTTTGCCATACAGGAATAAATTACATTTTAAATTATAATAATTTCACAATATTACTATTTTCACTCTATTTTTGGTCAAATAAATGCAGCATTAAATAAGTATTTCAAAACAATAAAAAACATCTTACTGACCCCAGACTTTTGAAGAGTGCTAGATAAAAGTGCTATCATATTAATATAAATAAAATCTAATATAAATAAAATAATAGATATAAATATATATATATTTCTAGAACTGTTTAACAATCTAATCTACTGAAATATATGAATCTATCAGAAGTTACTGAATCAACATTCAGTTATCACTGCGTCATATGTCTCTTTCATATGTTGGTAAAATTAATATTATAACTGAAATACCCAAATGGCAACCAATAATGGCAAAATACCCACCAGCGACCACTAATACTGCAACTTGGTGACCTCCAGCTATAAAATCAGTGCATGTGTGAACAGGGCATAAACCATACTGCAACCAGGCCAGAACTAATTTCTTCATTTATTTCCTGGGTCATGCAATCAGACTGGCACACTTCTTGTTCCCAGACCTCTGCACTTGCCCTCCAAAAAGAGAGAAAGAGAAAGCAAAAGAACAAAAACAATGCTTACAAGTAAAAGCTCCAGATTTTTTGTGGAAATTAGATTTTGTGTTTTGAAGTCTGCATGACACACACTTTGAAGTTGTTGGTGTATTTAAATTGTCTGTTGGTTCGATTTTCTTTAGGCTATGATTATTTCCCTTAGTGCTTTGGTGTTTTTCCTCTCATCTTTCTCTCTCTCTTCTGTTCTTGTCCTTTTTTCTGCCTTCTAGTTTTTGATGAGTGTTTACGAGTATCTCAGGGGAAACAGAGGCTGCCTGCTGGGGAGCGAGGACGAAGATGGAAAGAACGGCGAGCTTAGCCACGACGCATTCATCTGTCACACCAATCCCACGGCTGTGTGGACACACTCCTTTATGAAACGCAGAATCAAAGAGCAAGGGACGGCGGAGAAAGATTGACGAGGGGACAAATGCGGCGCTCTCTTAATTAAAGGATGCTACCGAAGTGTCTTCTGAAGCGGGGAAAATAACCATAAGCTCTCTGTCCTGTCTAATCTCCTGAGTTACTACATTAAAGACAGCCTTAATTAAGCCCCTTAGGACCTCCGTCGTAGAGCTTATAGAAAATAGTCACTGTCCGTTCGCCTCCCAAAAAACACACAACGAGGCCTAGCATGCAGCCTCCACCAACACATACATTAGAAGCCATGTAATCGTATATCTGTATCCCCCAACCGCATGACGCCCCCTCGAACTCCCGTCCAGAGTGATCAAACCTAACAAGGGTGGGAGCTACACTAGGATGCTTCTCCCTCCCTCTGTTTTAATGCCACGATTAGACTGGCTAAATATCGAAAAGAGGATCTTGCATGCTTTAATCTCCTGCTAAGCTCCATTTGCGAGATGGGTGTGTACCGGTGGCTAAGACGATCAGGCAGTAAATAAGGGCTTTAGTACCTGGTTTGGCCTGATATCTGATTGTAATCTGGCAAACAGCATCTGCCACCCATTCCGGCCCAACTAGCTTGACTTCAGACCTAAATGTGAGTCAACACTGCTCGGTTTCAGCAGAAAAGATATTACAATCCATGTTTGTGTAGGCTATATCTACATATCTGATCATTTTGGGTTATTTTGTTCATTCCTGAACTGATTTCAGGAGAATATTGTACATTATATAGACTAGGGTGCAATTTGTATGCCCAGTTGACAGCTAAGCTAAGGCGTCAGCCCTCCTTTAACTCCCTTTCTTCTGTTTTCTCTCTGTCGTGCTCAGACCCTTTGGCAGATATCTGGCAGAAAGGAATAGACAGACCAGTGATTAAGACCAAGGCACACATTTAGCCTTCTACCCTGCCTAATGCTGAAAGATTAAAGCCAAGGGATCGAGGCGAGAGGGAGAGAAAGATATGCCTCAGTGCCCTGCTTTCTGCATGGCTCTGATTAAAGGATGGCCAGGTCAGTGAGGCAGCGAATCGCCCACAAAGGAGGCAAGGGTCAGCACAAACAGGCTGTTGTCACCAGTAGGTCTTCTCTCAGGGTGAAAAACGATGCCCTTGTCACAGTTTTACATTGTAGGGTTCACAAACAGGAAATGTGAGCCAATGGTGCTAGGCCACAGCTGTAAATTAAGGATATTCTATAAAGTACACATTATAGTTTACATTATGAATGGAACTCATTTTTTTTCAGCTTAGGGCAGAAACAGGTTTTGCCAGCAAAAAAAACAATATTAAGTTTAAATAAATAATAATAAATTTAATTATTAATTCCAGACAATTTGGTCAATTTTACAATTCGGTCAAAATGACCATTTGCAAAAAGAAAATCATTATCTTAACCAATGTGTGCCACTAGCAGCCATTTATGTCAAAAAAGACAGGATTCTTGTGAACGAGTGTCAAATATAGTGACATTGTCACCATTTTGTTACCTCTCTCTCAGTAAATATGAAACTAGCAGTTATTGTGTACCATATAAAGCGGCCTTTAAGTAACATAAAACTGACAAGTGATATTCTAGTTATTTACGAAGCATCATATGGGTTTATATCTGGATCAGGCATGTACATACAGAAAGTGGACATCCCATGCTAAAGCCTAATTTAAGAGCACCCTGACCTTGAGACGGAGAGTGTAGATTACTCAAAGCCAGGATGGGAGAAACACTAGCGTAAGACAGCTCAGAGACACTCTGCGTTCTTCACTACACCTCTAACTATCGTTCTTTCTTTATCCACAGAATAGATTACACCTCCTTACAAACGGCTGACTGACATATCACCACACATATGCAAGCAGTCTGCTGCCTTCAAGACAGAGGAAAAGAAGAAGAAAATTGAGGGAGAGAAGAAAGAGAGAGAGAGAGAGTAAAAAGGATGGTAGAACAGAAGTGTCAAAATGATTCAGCTTTACAGGAAGACACATCATGCCCTTCTGAAAAAAGACTAATGTGCCTAATGATTTTTGATTACGTGTGAGGAGACGCTGTGAAGAAACCTCACTAAATAATGTCTCATGTTCTCTCTCTCCTTCTCTTCCTCGCTCTCTCGCTCTTTCTTTCTTTTTCTCTCCTGTAAGATTGTGTTATCTCAGGCAAACAGTTTGCAGCTGAGGGGAGAAAGCTCAAGGTGAGACTAGCGGTGGCAATATTAAATAAAGTGAGGAGTGCAGCGATAGATGGGATGTGTGTGTTTGGGGTGAGAACTGACCACAACTCTAGGCCAAAGGAAGCACAAAAGCAATGGGTGTCCCTGAAGATCGAACCAAACACAAAATCAAACCATAAATGGTCATTACTACCATTACTAAACTTGCAACTAATACTCTAAATATGCTACATTATGCTACAATATTCTGCTGTCACGGTTTTCACACAGTTTTACCTGTACACACGCTTATAATAATAATAAATAAATAAATAAATACCCAATTGGTGGGATGTTCAAATGAGTTATAAGCTTGGATATTTAAAGTTTTTGAAAGAGTTCTCTTATGCTCACCAAGGCTGCATTTATTTGATCAAAAATACCGTAAAAAAAAGGTAATATTGTGAAATATTATTACAATTTAAAATAACTGTTTCTATTTTAATATATTTTTAAATGTAATTTATTCCTGTGATGCAAAGCTTAATTTTCTGCAGCCATTACTCTAGTCGTCAGTGTCACATGATCCTTCAGAAATTATTCTACTATGCCGATTTGCTGCTCAAGAAACATTTCTCCTTATTATCATCGTTGGAAAAAGCACTGCTTGATATTTTTTGAGGAAACAGTAATACTTATTGAACAGCAAGTTCAAAATAATAGCATTTATTTGAAATAAAAATGTTTTATAACATTATAAATGTCTTTACTGAAAGATGATAAAAGAGACAAAAAAATTATATTTTGATCAATTTAATCCTTGCTGAATATAGAAGTACTATTTAAAAACAATAATTAATAATAGAAAAATAAACAGATATTTATATACATATTTGTGTTTAAAACCGTAACACTTATTTTGATTTTATGGAGACTTGAGTATGAATATTTGAGCTATTCTGACACACTCATAGCCTCGCACACATGAATGCAGCAGGAGCTGAGAGAATCTGTTGTAGATAAACAGATGGACATTGTCTTCTTCCTCTTGCCGTTAAGGTGAGGAGGTGTACGCTCAAGTGATCTGCAGAGGCCCGGGGGCAGACACGACACACACATACACAAGTGTAGCTGCGGGCGCACACACACATGCAAACACAAATTTAAATACACTTGGCTATTCGTTATACAAGACGTGAAACTGAAAAAGGGGAATATTAATGAAGGGCAGCAGAGTGTTTATAATGGTAAAACATCTACAATCATCTTGTGCCTTATTTACACACTCACAACTTATTACCTCCTACTCAGCCTAAAACCTCAAGCGAACCTGTCAGTGCCAAGTGATTCATAACCACTGTAGTCTTACTCAGAACGACCCAAGGCTATACCCACTCTTTTGTCCTGTCTCTTATCCTCTCCTGTGGCTGGCCGCATCTGGTGAAAAGTGGTCTGTTTTAGAGACTCAACAGTCCCAGAGTTGTGGAAGGGAGGTGGACAAACGGAGCTGGCCAAAAGCCAGGAATGGTGAAATGGCAGGAAAGAGGGATAAAATGGAACCCACACAGAGCAAATTGAGAAGGGATGCTGCGAAAGTGACTTTTAGCAGTACACCAGTTCTGAGTACTTGAGAAGATACTGAGAGACAGAGCAAACAGTGACAGTGAGTGACCTCTCTGAGTGTGGCGTCCAGTCAAGCAGAAGGAGGAGCGGAATGACCATGACCCGCATGGACCCGCGCTGCTGCTGTTCGTCTATCCCTCACTCCACACACATGCACAGCGACTCACGGCCGGGATAAGAGGGTATGACCCTGTGTTTATCTCCCCCTGAGGTATTCAGTCACTCACTCAAACTGCAAACTGCTGTGGTCACAAGTCACATCTGAAGAGGTGTGTATACCTCTAAATGTACATCAACATTTATTTTTAATGTTTATAATAAATGTATTCACACAGGATTTTCAACAATGTGGCAAAATGTGTCACAAGTTGATTGTTGACTCTTTGCACAGCAAAAGACTGAAAACAAGACGCAGAATGACTGTCAAGACAATGATAGAACATGGAGTAACAATGCTAGACTCTGGTGATGCATGACACAGTCAAACTACATATTAAATAACTAAATATTTATATTCAGTAAGGCTGTATTAAAGACGGCCAGCTCCGTCTTTCGGATGAGACGTTAAACCGAGGTCCTGACTCTCGGTGGTCATTAAAAATCCCATGGCACTTCTCGTAAAGAGTAGGGGTGTAACCCCGGTGTCCTGGCCAAATTGCCCCCCCTGGCCTTTGTCAGTCATGGCCTCCTAATAATCCCCATCCACTTGATTGGCTCTATAACTCTCTCTCCTCTCCACCTGTAGCTGGTGTGTGTGGTGAGCGAACTGGCGCCGTTGTACTGTGGCTGCCATCGCATCATCCAGTGGTGCTGGCACCGTGGTGTGTTGAGGAAGACCCCCCCCCCCCACCACACACACACACACACACAATTGTAAAGCGCTTTGGTGTACAACATACCACAGAAGATTCTGTTTCATAAATGCTGTTTTTTTACTTTCTATTCATCAAATAATCTAAAAACAACAATCCAGTTTCCACAAAAATATTAAGCAACAAAAACTTTTCAACATTGTGAACAATCATTGAAAATGATTAAGTTTCTTGAGCACCAAATGATTTCTGAAGGATTATGAGACACTGGAGACTGGAGTAATGGCTGCTGGAAATTCAGCTTTGTGTCATAGGAATAAATTACATTTTAATTATATTAAAATAAAAAAATTATTATTTTTTAAGTTGGTGATAGATTTCACAAAATTTAATGTATTTTGATCAAATAAATGCTTCCTTGGTGAACATAAGAGAGTTCTTTCCAAAACATTTAAACTGAAGTGTATATAATTATAACCTCAAATAATAATAATTTTGGCTCTAGCAAAACATGGAAAGTCTGACTATGTGCGTGTATGGCGAGTATAGATCGAAGGTTTGTTTTCTCACAGTCGATCCGTGCTGCCATGAGGCTGAAAAAGACCCCCACAGGGACTGGTAAAGATTGACCGATAGACTGAGAGATCGATAGACGAGTGAGAGATACTTCCTCTTGTGTTCATTGAAACCCCAACTTAATTTTCCGTTCCTTTACTCATCTCACCATCTCTCTTACACCTTATGGGAATAGTTCACCAAATATCGCCAATTGTCCTCATTTACGCAATCTCGTATTATTCTGTATCTGTATGACCTTGTTATATGGAACACAACAGTTGATATTCATTGAAAAACAAGCTGGCCATTTTGTAAATACATGTCAGTGATGCCTGCGACTGTCAAGCTCCAAAATGACAAAAAAGAAGGCACCATAAAGTATCATAATGTCACATTGTTATACAGTTGTGACATTAATATACGAAGTGAGATATTAGGGAATTGACTTTAATAACTATAATACTGGATACAGAAATTAACAATGCTTTACATCAACGAGAACAGACAAACACTGAGAAATAACTAAGGACTATAAGGCATGACCAAACCAAGGAACTCGATAGGATGCAGCCTTCCGTTTGAGAAGCACCCTATGACAATGGAGAGAACCAAAAGTACAAAGAAACAGAAAACATCAGACACATTACACATAAAAGTGATCCATAGGACTCATGCACTACTTTCCAAGTCTAAAGCAATATGGTAGCTTTGTATAAGAAACCGAACAAAATTTTATTTGCTTTTCCACTGAAAATCTAAACCATTTTCTTTTGCATGTTCATACAAGTTATAGCAATGTCTAACTTGTGGGAAAAGAAAAAAAATGGAAGAACAGGTTCATTTAATTCACAAAAATGCTGAACAACTGACTGATCTGGTTCTCGAGAGATTAATACTGTCGCAATACTAAGCATAATAGATTATCAATGAGATAAAGACTTACATTTCTTACATTACTTTTTGGTGGGGGTGGGTGGGGGTACTGAGATTAAGATACTGAGATGAATATTCTCACTGAGCTCTTCCAGTTTTTAAATCATTATTTCTTATGCATCCCCTTCTCCTTTCTCTCACCCACTTTTTTCTTTCACTCACCAAATGCATTTTCCTGTGAGAAAAAAAAAATCAACCCTCCCATCAGGGTCCTACCTTTCTCTGATTCCCTTCCTGTTGCCTCATTCTGCTAACAAACCCCCCATTGACTGCAATCACACACCAGTATGCAGCGATGCCTGCCTCTCACGGCAGCCGACCACAAGACCAATTCTCACCCTGCCGACGAAGGCAGTAGTGCTGATGGCTGTTGAATACTCTACATCCTATCTATGAAACTTTCTATCTTCAATCTCTCTCTTTTTCTCCAATCTCTTGTCTTTTCTCTGCCAAGTTGGCACATGAGAGGTGGGCACCAGTGCTGAGCTAGGTCAAATATAGACATGATTAATGGCTTATCTAAGGTACGCCAAAGAAATCACATGCCCTGATGCCCCAGTCCAGCCGTTTGCCACTCAAAATCCCGAGATGAAGAGCGTTGAAGTGAGTGTCTACTGAGTGTGCAACAGAAATTAAATCAGAGATGAGCTGTACAATTTCATCTTGGGGGTGGGAAATGTGGGGTGGGATGGGAAAGGAAGTGTTTACATCTGTTTATGGCCAGTTTACTATATCCTTTAAGCCACATCCTGACTAGGCGTAATGTGATACATTTCCAAGTAACAGATCTATCCACAATCAAAAAGTGAAAACAAAACTAAGGCCAATATTTTGACATATTTGATTTGAAAAGGAATTTTGAACCAATGAGGATTGAATGTATGTGGGGCTAAAATGCTGGTAAATTAAATTAAATATATATTAATATATATATATACAATATTGTATGCTGTCAAATAAAATAAATTCAAGTGAGAAGCAAAAGAACAGTTGTTGTTCTCTCTCTATCTCTCTCTCTCTCTCTCTCTCCCTTTTATAATTTTAGCAAATGTTTGCTCAAAAACAAGAACAAATAATAATTAAGATATTCTCTGAAAACATTATTTACTAAATTTTAGCCTGTTTTACAAATATTTGACTGGAAACCAGACAAAAAAATAAAGATTAAGAAAATATTTTTCAGTGTGCCCAGTAAGATGCAACAAACCAATTGGACAATCACATGTCTTGTTGCTAGCTATGGTTTTAATCCTTTTTTTAATCAAATAATTTACTTAACTGATTAATATAGAAAGAACATAGTGCTTACTGCCGGAATGAAAACAAAGACAGGAGGACAAAAAGGATATAATACCTAATGGAAAATGTATGGAGCCCACAAGTATCATGTGTCTAAGTAGTCATATCCTGTAAGCATTACTATGCTTCCTGCTGTACAGTTTGCCTTTTTTCATCCACATGCTTGAGACAGTAGTAGAATTTCTCTCTGACATCAATCACACAGCTTCCTGTGATAAAGACCTGAAAAAAATCATTATGAACAGCACAAAAGGGCAGCGGATTCCTTGTGTATCAGTCTCGCATAAACACCCACACACAGACGGTGAGTGTTGGGGGTTATAGCACAGGTCAGTGAGCGCACGTCTTGGCAGATCCGTGCCACCTGCTAACAACCTGGCACAGACACAAGAGATGTCTACAACATGTACTGGAGACCATTGCACAGGTCAAAGGTCATCAAGGCCCCACCCTGTGCAGAGGACCAAGCAACAAAGCAATTCACTTTACACACATTTACAGTCACCATTGCGAAATCCATTAACCTGTCGGCAACATGTTTACGCCTTTCTATGCGGGTCCAGATTGTGAGAGTGTAGGTATGTAAGTGTGTGTGCTGTTATGCTAAACAATCTGTTCTGTCACTGCCATTTACTAGCGATACAAGCCAAATCACCTACGACCATTTTAGCTCTGTCCATATGGCTTCTTGGTTTGATCTAAACATTGAGTTTGTAGTCTTAAAAGACCCCATGAGATCAAAACAGGAGTTTTGTGGCTTTATTGTCAACGTGCGTTAACCTGATGCTAACCTATATAATGGTGTATACCTAAAAGTTGACAATTACACATGACCGGTCAAAAGTTCAGGGTCAGTAAAAAAGAAAGTAATACTTTTATCCAGCAAGGACAAATTCAATTGATCAAAAGTGACATTAAAATCATGTATAATGTTACGAAATATTTCCATTTCAGAAAAATGCTGAACTATCTGTTCATCAAAGAAAAAAAAAACATATATTATGCAGCACAACTGTTTTTTTCAACTTTGATGATAATAAATGTTTTTGAGCACCACTCCTGAAAATTCAACTTTGCCATCACAGATATAAATTAATTTTTATATATTTTTTAATTTAAAATTTTAATATATATACAAAGAGAAAAGTTACTTTAAATTGTAAAATGATTCTGCAATATTACTATTTTTACTTTATTTGGTCAAATCAATGCAATGAGCATAAGATATTCTTTAAAAAACATTAAAAAGCCATTCGGCCCCAAGTTTTTGGATGACAGTTTATATATTTAAGAAAAAATTCAGCAGCAACTCATTTAGGCTTGTGTGGGACTTGTTTGCACTTACACATATGCATTTGTATGTGGGTGGATGTGTCTATCATTACAAGTGGATGTTGTGTGCCTGTATTTTTATATTAGCATTAGTGTGTTTGCTGTTGACTTCATGTTTGCCCAGGAAGAACAAAATAATTCTGGAACATGACAGCTCGGACTGGCCTTTTTCAGTGGGTGACCAAGTGACAGCTTAGTAAGGTATAGACAAATGTAAAGATGCGCACACTGCACTGCTGCCTCTTTCTCTCTGTATCCTCACTGTGAAATTAAAAACAGATCTGTAGACACAGCGAACAGCAAGTGCCTTATGAGGCAGAAGAGCAGAGCAGTGAGGCAGAACGCTAAATGTGCCATAAACACGCACCATGCAAATCTCTGTAACATCATTGGACTAAAATTCTCTTAATGGCTAAGCAAAGTGAAGCCTGTTTTTCGAATTTAGAGCTAGCAAATGCATAAATAAAGGGATTAAACTCTGTTGACTACGCACATGAAGGGTTTGATTGGATTTCAAGTTCATTTTTACGATTATGAGGCAAATTTCTGCGAGCACATCTGCGTGTGTGTATTTGTCTGAGCGAGTAGTTTAGCATGCACAAGCGAGTTTATTCATCCGCTGTCAGAAGCTATAAAGATGGACGCTGTCAGCGTCTGTGCGGAGAGCGAGTATGTGTGTGCGTGCAGGAGGGGGACAGCCAGGCGTAATTTCAGCAGATGTTGCCTGACAATGCCAGGGTGTGTGGATGGGCCTCCGGGGAGGAGAGAAGTGGAGTAGCAGTCGGATTCTGCAGTTGCACAGGCAAAGAGTGCAGTCACCACACAGCACACGACACCTCGCCCAGAAACAATGACAGCCCACAAGAGTAAAGTGACAGGGGAGAGAACAAGAGAGAGGGAGATAAAGAGAAACATTTTATGCACTGCTTGTGCCTTTATCAACCTGAGAAAGACCCCAGAGGACAACTTTGTATGCTCAGTTCATAGCTCAGGAGACCTGATGGAGGTAAGCTTTGTCTTAAATGTAACTTAATCCCTACATATCCTCAGTAGGAATAAAACCAGAAGCATTTCACACAGTAGGTGACACAAGCTATGCTGGGAAAAATAAATATATATTTTATTTAAAAAAAATATATTTACAATAATTAAATTAAATTATGTATTTACACCCGACACTACTCCAGTCTTCAGTGTCACATATCCTTTAGAAATCATTCTAATATGCTCATTTGATGCTCAAGAAACATTTTATGGCTTTTGGTCAACTACTATTCAAAAGCTTGGGGTAAGTAAGATTTAAAATAAAGTAATAAAGATGCATTCAATTAAAGTGACAATATTAGAATTTAACAGCTACAAAACTTTCTCTTTCAAATAATGCTGTTCTTTCTATTCATCAAAATCTAAAAGAAATAAATAAATAAATAAAGAATCCTAAGAAAAGAAATAAATCAAAGTATCAATGTTTTCAGAAATTATACAAATAAGAACCCTTATTAATAATTGGGCACCAAATCAGCACGATTTCTAAAGGATTGTGACACTGAAAGTTGTTTAATAATTATGCGCCACTTCAGATTGCCATCACCGGGAATAAATAAATTGTAAAATATATTCAAATAGAAAATAGTTATTTTAAATGGTAATAGTATTTCACATGGTGAACTTCATTCAAAAACATTTAAAAAATCTACACCCACTACTAAATTCTTAATTATTCCTATTTTTTATATCTGCATATCGTTTAAACCAGCTTAAACTGATTTGATGGTCTTTACTAGTTTATAATGGTCTCCCAGCCTGACAAAGCTGGTGATAATCTGATTTTTGCAGGCCAGACCAGCTGAAAAGTGCCAAAAACCCATTTAAAACTGGCCAAAAGACAAGTTTAGACTGGTTTAGGTATAGGGAAGTAAGAGTATCCACATTAATTATATAGTTCTACATAATAGCTAAAAAAAATTGACTTTTAAGTATATTACAAGAAATGTTTGAGTTCAGATTGAGATTTACCAAATCTGATGACAGTTTGAGACATTTATAAGACATTTTCTCTAGAGGAAACACATGTGTGATTAGGGGGTTTTCTGTCTCTAACAAAAAACACTGAAATTGCAAAAAGATAAGTTTCTAATTTAGAAAATCTAGCATCTCCATTTATCTCCATCCAGCTGCCCTGAAGGGTAACCGGAAATATTTCTCAATTAGCAAGTCCTAACACACTAATCAGAGACCATTAAAATAATTGTACACATATGCCCCGAGAGAGCCATATGGCTGCATATGAGGCCTCATCCGAACCAAGCAACTATTGACAGCTAGTTCTTTAACATTGACCACATAGTTGAACTTTGCTAATACTTATCATTAGATCAGCTCAGATTATCTAGATAATGGAGCTAAATGAGAGCTAATGTGTTCGACCTTGATGTCGGGTTGTAGTGTGAGCCCAGAGACAGGCTCCTTAATGAGAGAGGCTCTGACAGGGAACGTCAGAGTTCCACATAGAGGAACCTTTGTGTTCCTGCTTACCTTTGTGCAAGCGTGTCCGCTTATCTTTCCCCAAGAACTGGAAGGGCTTGCACACGTGCCTTCGCTGTGACTCACAAACACACTAGCAAGGCTAGAGTAATTTTCCTTCGCTGGGTGATTTGTACTCTTAGGAATTCACTGATTTCAGAGAGGTAAAAACACTCCTTTGTGTGTACGTCAAAATGGCCATCTACCTGTCTGCCACTGTTGTCCCAGATTTAAGCCCACAGGACGGGCGACGCATCCTGTGAAACAAGTACAGTAGTAACATAGAGGCGCTAAGGGGCCACAATTTTAAGCAACGTAATAAGTGACATCTTCATGGTATTGCACCATTTAAAATTTAGTAGTAGGGCACAACAAGCCTAAAAAAGCATGCTATGAAAGGCCCTGACAGCTAATTAAAATATTACAACAGTGTGTCATGGGCCAACACAAACAAAAAGACAAGCTTAACTATGTGTCTCATTAAGTTCACACCTCAAACACTATTGAGAAGTGAAGTAACAGGGCTATCCACAACTCCTTCCTTTCTTTCCTCAAAAAAAGCTTTCAAACCTCAAATGGCAGTGTCCTTTCTTTCTTCTTTCCTTCCTTACATTTCATTCTTTTCCTCTCAGGGAATGGCAATGCACTGACACTGATGCGACTGTCACTTCCTTGCACTTCTATTCTCTTTTCCTTCCTTCCCTACCTCAACAAAACCTGAAGGAAAGCTCAAAACACAAGAAATGTCATTGTCACTTCCTTCCTTCTTCCAACAAAACTCAAAAGATTGGGCGCAGTGACAGAAATGGCCAGTTCCACAATAGCTATGAAACCCCATTTCTGCCACATATGGAGAAAAAAAAAACTGCTTTGGTAAATTTATGATTTACTTTTGGTATTTATAAGATGAAAAGTCAAAATTGAGGTAATTAGTCATAATTATCATATACAATAACTGACAAGTCAAAGTTTTTTGTCATAATTATGACTTTTATCTCATAATTGATTTACATAATCTCATTGACTCATTATCTCATAGTATTTCATAATTTCGACTTAATGTTATAACATTCGGCATAGCGTTTATCTCAGATTCCACATTCATCCATAAATCTCTATTTATGTCAATTTGGATTTGTCATCTTGTAATTATGACTTAGTATCTCAATTTCAACTTTCTACATCATAATTATGATTACCAAATGATGGCTTTTTCTTATGTGGCAGAAATAGTATAACAAAAAGCATGTAAAATAGTTGGTATGCAAAGAGCAAGCGGAATTTAGTGGCATCACACCAATCGGTGTAATTTCCCCCGTGAAATGCACAAAAAGGATGCTATCAGTCTGGGGCTTCTTGTGTTAAGAGACAGCAAAGCGTCTCGGGTTACTTATGTAACCATGATTCCCTGAGAAGGGAACGAGACACTGCGTCCTCTAGGGGGTCGCTATGGGGAACGCCTCGACATGACCCGTGGGGGTGGTTGTCCTGAAGCCTTACATTGAAAAACACCAAACTTGTTTGGGGCCGGGCGAAAGGCCATGACGCAATACCGTCGCAAACTATACAAATAGGCGCCGGGAGCTACACATTATTCACTTCTTCGTCTGAAGCTTGTGTTCGCAGCATGGCACAAAAGCTAGAGGATGCAGTGTCTCGTTCCCTCAGGGAACCATGGTTACATAAGTAACCGAGACGTTCCCTTTCATGGGAACTACGAACTGCGTCCTCTAGGAGTCGCTATGGGGAACGGTATACCCACAACACCATGCTGAGGGGAGTGCAAGCCAAAACCATGGCGAACCACTAAGTACCAACTACACCATATCACTATGGGAGTTGCCCTTCTGGGGGACATAGGACTGCTGTCAGGGGAAATACTTCCCGACGGGGCCAGAAGCTAGGCTGCAAGCGGCATACTAGCGCCTCACAGTGTTTGCAGGGTCCCATCGGGACAAGTTGGAGTAGAAAAACCCAGGTACCAAACAGTCTTCCCAAGGAATCACGTCTCTCGAGATGTAACTCCGGTGTAATGAGGGCGGGCTGGCTTGTGCCAGAACTGCGGGACGGCAGGGGGCCACAATACCAGCTGGTCCAAAGGAAGCCTCCTCGGAGGTGGCGACAGGCCTAGGATCCTGAAGAGATTCCTTACGGGCATACGGCCAAGGAGCCTACTATGGATCAATTACTAGTCTGCCTGTCACTCAGGGCTACCTCACTTACAGAAGGGCCTGTCTCAAGAGGCCTCTAGTGGAAACACTCTGTCAGAGCAGGTATTCGGGGATACCATGATGAGTGGGTCCCAGGCGGAACCGGGGTTTTTAGACCACTCAGAAAAAGAGAACGAATCTGTGCGCGTAACTCTTACCATATAGGTTTTTAGAGAAGTGGGCAAAGTAGAACGGGCGCACTTACCACTTTCGTGGAATTTAAGAAAAGTGGGCAAAGATACCGTGCCATCCACCATGTGGATTTTAGAATGTCCATATGTCGATGGATCCACCGTTCTAGGGGGTTCTCGTGGCACTTCTGGAGGGTAGCCTATAGATGGAGCTCTGAGTAGTCATAAGTCTCACCTACGGCTATCACGCTGGCGTGGCTAGCCGCGAACCTGCAGCTGAGGGAGCAGACATCCATTCAGAGGGAGCTCGACCTACAGCACTTCCATGGTGGACCGGCTAGCAGTATCAGCTGGGGGAGCAAACACCAACAGTTTCTAACAGAGAAGGGGACTTCGACACGCAGAACGTTCCAGCTAGCGGAAAACAGCTAGCAACCAATCTCGGTGTGGGGAAAACCCCCACGCCTGGTCTCAGCCGCCCAGGGGGATCGACCTACATAAATGCCGGGTTCCCCGGTGGCAGGAGCTCATTCTAACTGGGGAGATCAACAACTCTCACCGAGCGGGGGGGCCCAAACACGGGCAAAGCCTGATTAAAACAACCAGAGGGGCAGCTTACTGCAGGCTAGCACATCGGCAGCGCATCAGGAGGCGGGAGGACGGCCCAAAAAAACTACTTGAGTGCAGCGGTACGAGGTACTTTCTGGAAGACACGCGAGCTCAACGGCCTCTATGGCCAGAGGCACTCCGGTTTTTTTCCTCAGCTGAGGAAATACTGTCCCCATTCTGGTGGGACCCTTTGAAGGGGGCCAGTGCTAAACTTACCCACGAGGGACAGCCCATGGAAGCGAGGGATTCACTCCTCAGAAGGCGGATTCCCTGCTTCGTCAGCGGAACCTATTAGTACCCCTGATATCGAGGGGGGCAGTGCTTCATGAGTGCGGCGATCGAGTGGACAACACTGGTTGAGAGGGAGCCCAGAAATCGGGGCCTAACCCTCTCCCGAAACCGGGGAACGAATCAGAAAGCGTAACCTGCACATAGGATTTAGAGAGGTTGGCAAAGAAGAACGTGCGCACCTACCACTTTCGTGGGATTTTAGAGAAATGGCAAAGCATAGCGTGCACACCTACCACCAAGGTGGAATTTTAGACAGGTGGCAAAGCCTAACGTGCCCACCCAACACTTACGTGGATTTTAGAAAAGCGGCAAAGGATAACGTGCACACTTACCACTCGCGTGGATTTTAGAAGGTGCGCAAAGAGCACTCTTAGGGATCTATTGTCACCCGGACGTAATGGCCAGTCGGGAACAGCAGCTCCAGCACCCTCCAGAGGTGAGGGGAGTGCTGTCTCCAGGGTGTGTCGGCAAGACACACTATTTGAGTGGCACCCAGGGTACCGGGATGTTACTCCACTTTAAACCAAAGGGAACGAAGACAGCACGCGTAACCATTACCTTCACAGGATTTTAGAGAAATTGGCAAAGAATCCCGTGCCCATTTACCACATACGTGGAATTTTTAGAAAATGGGCAAAGCAACACATGCCCATCTACCAGCTATGTGGATTTTAAAGAAATGCGCACAGCTTCACGTGCACATCCCCACTCACGTGGCATTTGGAGAAATGCGCAAAGCCTGCTTCACGTGGACACTTATCATCTTATCTGGATTTTAAGTTCATGGAGACCCGACCATATCAGCCCGCCGGAAGAGGCCGGCTCGCACATCTCAGCGGTGATGGGAGCCCAGCCTTTCCCAGGACAGCCTTACACAGGAGGATCCTGGTGACACCCCCGTACCTCCCGTTCGTTGCCTCAACAAGAAGGAATACGCTGGTGGCCAGGAAGCCCCTCGGGGTGACCAGGGCCGTCGGGTGCCTTGCAGCGTAGCAACCGGGGGCCCGATGCCGACGGGCTCCGAAGAGCCCGTAATCGGCCGCTGATCCAGGAGGTATGAGCCGGAAGCCGGCTTTTTTTACCGATATGGATGTATGTCGACGAGTGACCGCCTACTGAAGTAGAGCCAACCTGGGCCTCTGAGCCCAGCAAACGGCAACCTCATGGAGGGGGCGTCTAGCAAGGACCAAAACGCACAGGTCCGGGAAACACTGCAAGGAAACTTATAGAGGTTACACACACACAGCCCTCTCGGTCTGTCCTCGATATACAGATATCATGATATTTGGATCGTACTCACCCCCATGACCTCTGAGCTGGAGCTCTGCTCCGAGGATCTTCTGACCAGATCATCCGCTGCAGGTAACTTTACATATATTACACATGACCACCCCAGTCTCTCATTAGTATACACTCTCATGACCTATGGATCATACTCACCCACCACGAGCCTTATTGCCGGGGCTCTGTTCAGGGATTTTTGACCGGACCATCAGTCAAGCGGTTACTATGATCTGGCCATAGAACCAACAACCATCATGGGCTCAGTAGGAGACTGTTTGAAAAACGTTTTACAGCTAACCTCGGTCAACTGGAGATGGTGGTCATAAAAGGGAATTGGAAAAAGGGGAGGACAGGGTAGATGTTGCACCCCCTGCGGGAGAGAGTGAATACCTAAGTATTACTCTGACCCGGACGAAAGCGCTGGCGCCTTGCCCAAGTCTCACCCCTCGGGTTTCGCCTGCCCCCCCTTGACCCACGATACTTCCTACCCCAACCCACAAGTGGAGGCGGGGCGCGAGTCGCGACACCAGCCCTCTGTGCCCGTCTCTGACCCTCAAACCGAGACGGGCCAGGACCCCAGGGTTGTTCGGGCTCAGACCTGGACCATCGTGGAATGAAGGATTTGAACAGCTGCTGAGCGCGCCTTCGCCTCCCTGAACTTTTTGACCACCGTCTCAGCGGATGTACCAAAAAGTTCAGAGGGCAAAACCGGGTCATCGAGAAGAAAGCCCCTTTCTTTCATCCCGATGTCCGCTAAGTTCACCCTCAACTGCCGTTCCGTCACCACCATAGCAGCCATCGCTGTGCCCATGGCAGAGGCTGCCTGCTTAGTAGTCCGGAGGGCCAAGTCTGTGGTGCGCCGCAGCCCAGCCGTTCCGGCAGAGGAAAGGCCCTTCCCCTCATCCAGGTCCTTCAGCAGGTAAGCCTGATAGGCCTGAAGCACCGCCATAGTGTGCAACGAGGCCACAGCCTGACCTGCCGCTGCGTACGCCTTGCCGTTCGTGCGAGATGTGGCTTGAAGGGGCACGGATGGCAAGGAGGGAGTTTTGAGAGATGACGTCTCCCCCAGAGAGAGGTAGCTGGCTAGCGTCTCTTCCACTGGGGGCATCATCCCATAGCCGCTTTCGTGCATCGACTCGATATTCGTATAACTCGTATGCTGAAACCGGTATATGCGTGAGGAAAACGGCCTCTTCCGTTCCTTCTCGATCTCAGTATGGAGATCCGGAAGGAAAGGAAGGCTCACTTGAGCTAGAGGTCTATGGTCAGAGAGATAACGTTCATCGAGGCGACCTCGCGACGTCACCTCACTGGCTCGTTTCCACGGTAATTCGAGCCTCACCATGGCCCAATCCATTACCTCTAGCAGCTCACCATACACAGGGCAGGTGGACTGGGAAAGCTCAGACTCGGCTTCTTCACTCTCCACATCCATACCTTGCTCTTGTTGGGCTGGGCCCAACTGATCACTGGCCCCTGGATCAGATGATATCAAAGAGAAGATATCATCGTCCAGTGGCTGTCTCTCACCCGACACCGATGCGCGGAAGAGGGGAAACCCCCCCTTCAGCCTCATCGGCTAGGTCCACATGAGATCCCCACGAGCTCATTCTCCTCCGTGCCTCAGCAGCGGCAGGTCCCGAGCCGCGGGAAACCGATGGTTGTCCCTCTCCACTCGAGAAGAGAGACAAACGAGAACGGAGCTTTTTCAGCGAAAAGCTCTCGCAATGCACGCAGATTGCCTCCTCGAAGACATCGCGTGCATGCTCCTCGCCCAAACAAAAAACGCAAAGATCATGTGTGTCATCAGGACGGGTGTCAGGAACCGCTGGCCACGGATGTACACACTTTCTAAACCTCCGCTAGTGATCGCCATAGTGAGGAAAAGAAATAGTTCTTATTGCTTGTGGAATTGCAGGCTCAAAACAGACGGTCAGTTGAAGACGAAGAAACGCTGATGATGTGGCGCTACCGGCGCATATTTTGTAACTAGTTGCGGACTGGTAGTTGACGTCAGGCTGTCGCCGGCCAAACCAAGCTTGGTTGTTTTTCAATGTAGGCTTCCAGAACAAGGGGTCACGCGAGGGCGTTCCCCATAGCGTCCCCTAGAGGACGTAGTTCGAAGTTCCACGAAAGGGAACTAATGATTCTCCATCTTATCCATGTGTCAAAAAAGTCAGTTCAAGGTGGGAGAAGAGGAAAAAAAAGGCCATCATCACAATTAACAGCTCTTTATTTTAATTAGCCTTGCATTGTCAAAGACAACACCTGAATAATGCAAATTAAGCTGGTTGTTTAATATTCCCTCAGAGTTCCTTTGAAACTATTTTGTTTTCCTCTTTTCTCCCCTCAGCTATGTTCTCTCCTGATGAATCACAATTATTACTGGCGAGTTTGTTCCACCTGATTAACCGCTAAGCAATGATAGGCACTTATTTGCTTACTTAAAGGAGAGAAAGGTGGACAGACTGCTGAGATAAAGATACTACTGAAGTCATGGACTGCTAAAGGGTGACTTAACTTAAGGCTGCTGTACCGCAGCCTGGACCACAGAACTGTTTTACTTAATTGACTTCACACTTCACTAAAATAGATTCTCGCTCTATAATGGTTAGTCACAAGACCACACTACACGAGAGAGAAAAAGGGACAGAACTTAGAAAAACTGAGAATAAATGGACAGCTTCTTGTTTTATCTTCCAACTCTTGTTTTCCTAAACCATGGAAACATAAAAGGAATGACATGATCAAACTGACATCCACTCAAATTGACATTTACTAATTCGCAATCACGCTCCGACTGAAGCTTCTACACCCAGGAGAAGCAAGTGGAGGCTAAGCAAGCACACTAAGCTGAAACTCTTATGAAAGTGTGCTAGAATTTAAAAATATGATATTCCATTACAAACAATGTATAGAAATTTAATGCTATGCATGCATACACATACAGGAACTGGTTTAAGGCTGCATTATCCCCTTCTTTGGATTTATGTTGTTCAGAGAAAATCACAGGGACAGTGAAAAACTTAAGGTACAGTAGAGTGTAATATTCAATACAAGTGGATTTTCATGAAAAGGATGATCAGTACTAACCAATGACAGGAGGGAATGTGACCAAATGTACGAATAAATGGTTTGTTTCTTCCATTAACATGAAGCACCATGAACTGAGTACATGGAAGAATGGTGTAAAATGACAGATTTGTTTTTTTGACCACCTTTATCTTTTTTTCTCTTTATCGTGCCGTCTTTCTATTAATCTCTCTATGATCCCTCCCATTCTCTCTTTTTCTCTGTCTCCCCAACACCTGGCACTCAGAAATCAGTCTGGGAGTCAGAATACAAACACAACACATGGTCAGTCCGTGCCATGGCGACGGGCAAGATGAGGGCAAAAATGCGACAGCTTTAAGAGTGCCGAAGCGGCTAGAATTTAACTGCGTCGGCATGGAGGGAAGGGTGTGTGTTTTTTTGTGTGTGTGTGTGTGTGTTTTTTTGGGCCCAGATTAGCTGCCGACATACAAGAAGCCAATCGAATAGTACAAAAAACCTAACAAGACCTCTGACAACCATCCCTTGATCCTATTCCTCAAATCTAAAGATGGGACCCAAAAAAGGGCTTTGATTGACAGGACCAGTACAAAACACCTCACTTTCCTCTAGGGTCATTCGGATGCGCCAAGTCTGCACTGCTCAAATCCGCCTAGAACATGATTTTGTTCTTGTGATGTGCAGCATGAATGAAAAAACAAACAAACAAACAAAAAAAAAAAAAAAAAAAAAAAAAAATGAATGGCATATGTAAAGTCAGTGACTCGACCAGAGGAGCAGTGCTGTACATGTGTCATATTAATTGTGTTAAGACGTGGATCACATAAAACATATAGCATTTTGTGAACACTATAAAACTAAACTGGCTGAATAGTAAACCAAAATCAATCCATTTGTCTAGCTATCAACATAGGGAGCTTAAAATAATAGCTACGGTAATGCAAGCACACTGGTACCAGGAGAATTTACAATAGTTTTTGAAGTAGACATTTTTATGGTGTCGGTTAGTAAGTAAAAAGTGAAAAATTTATAAAAATGGCAATGTCATATATAAAAATGGGAATATGGAAATGAAATGCTGTACCTTAAGAATTAATGTCCCCTGGTGAGTAATTTTAATGCACTGTTTCTGTTTAACATTAAATGCACAATATAACACCTTCACAAAAGTTTTATTGAAAGCCAACTTGCTTTACTTGTAAAAAATACAAAATACAAATTGCAAATCAACAGAAACAAAATAACACATGACAGAAATTAAACAGAAATGGGGATGTCTGCAGCTTTAAATACAGTTCCAAAGATGATATACACTCCTCACAGAACGGAAAGGGTCGTATTCAACTTGTCTGTGTGCTGCATTATGTGTAAACTAGCTGCTTCTGCAGGACATCCTTTCAACATTGCATCTTTCCAGAATAACATCACAAGTGATTATTGCTTTAAATATGGACACATGTCACTTAGAACCAGACTTCAAATGTACAAAATGGAGGATTGAACCACTATGAAAGCAGCTGAGATCTAATATCTATCTGGTTGGTTCTATTTTCACATCTGGTATTAAGAAAAGTTTGGTGTGTTAAGAATGAATTAAGCAAATTCTTCTATATAAAGCTATTTAGGTTGTTCATCGCCAATTTGCAACAGAACAAAAAAAATACATAAGGGATGAACGCACTCTCTCTCTCACACACACACACCCCAACATGCAACACATAGGGTTATTAACATCCAATTAAAACTTGAATTAAAAAAAAAAAAAAAACCTTTTCAATGATTGTCTGCAAAAGTTTGCTAATACAGTCCAAGATAAATGGTAATAATTTTTGGTTTTCTTGTTCAGTACTAGATAAAAGTACTAGAGAAAGGTGATTAAGTTTTAATGTCAATTCGCTTTCTATTTACAGTGAACGTGACATTATTCACAGCCTGGTAGAAATTCCGCAGTTAATAATTCAACAATATTCGATGGCACACTCTGTCATCTACAGCTGATCATAAATCTAAATTAAGCCATTCCACTTAGTTGTGTACATAATAGAAGGCACTCTTTGCATGTGCAATCAGTGAAGCTTGAGAAAGAACAAGGGAAATACCAGCACTAATCTGTAAAAATAACCCACTTCAACTCCAACTAACAGGGTCTTATACATTTTTCAATGCCCACCAAAATGGGCCATGGAAAAATTCTAATATGTTCAGCTTACTTTTCCAAACTTCCTGTGTATTTTAACTTACTCAGTGCACAGTTTTCTTTTTTTATACAAAAAATATAATTTTGTGCAATTACCTAAAGCTAGCCTAACAAAAGATATGAAAACAATAACAGCTATTATCTGTTGTCTTTTAGAGTAAAACTCAAACAAATAAGGCACATCTCTCTGGTCAGAAGGTTATTATATCACAAAAATGTGTTTCAAGGGATATTGAAAGCAGGTCTGTTCATCTATTGAGGGGCAGCAATAAACACTGTCCAAATGAAAATGACCCTTATAAAGAAAATAAAAAGAGAAATAAGACTGTGTAGGATTGTCTCCTTCATGTAAATGAGTAGTAAGTAAATTATGTAAAAAAAAAAAGGGTCGACAAAAAGAATCAGATCTTTCAATGATGTGCGTGGTTTGTGATCAGTGCAGCTTTTGTTTGACATTCATTCAGTTCCAGCCCCTAATACATGCCATTAGTCCACACAATGTTGCCGCGATACCCGTTGCTGTGATACCCTGTGCTGTGGTACCCTGGGCTTTGGTACCCTGTGCTGTGGTACCCTGCCATGCTTTCGAAGTCGTCTCCTACCTGTTTGCTGCTATATTTTGAAGAGTTGGCCTTGTAGCTGTAATCCGAATACTGGTCTGAGCCTGTTGAGTTGTTGTCCCCGGTTCCTACAAAGGTGTTGGTTGCTGGCAGGTCCTGCACTGCCTGATGTTTCTTTGAGGCAGAAGGTGACTGAGGTTGGAGCTGAATGGATGGCAGAGGAGAATTAGACCGGTAGTGTCTCCCTAGGTCTGGGCTTCCAGGGGGGTAGTTGAGCGGCAGGTGAATCCTAGGACTATCGTTGACGCTATCATTCATGAGGTTGAACTTTAGGCCTTTCTGAAGACTCCCCCCCTCATCCTCTTCAGATGGGTTGGCAGGCTTTGGAGCTTTGCTTTTCTTTATCTTCTTGTTCTTGTTGCTCTTAGGTCCTGGTTTGGGGGCATACAGGTCTTTGGTCTCCTTCTTGCCTGCCTGGTAGCCACTTTTATTCTCCTTTAGCACGACATGCCTGATGATCATAGCCACTGCAATGATTAGAATGACCACACAAAAGCCACCCAAGACTGCAAAAATAATGTTACTATGTGGGTCTCGAGAATAATCAGGATCTCCTGCAATGTCCATTTCAAGTGGCGTATAAAGACTGTGTCCAACAAGTCCTTCGATGTGGGAGACATTGCCGATGGTTTCATTGACATAGATGTGAACCAGTGCAGTCGTATGGCGTGGCGGCATGCCTTTGTCCTTAACTTTTACTACCAGACGGTGGAGACCAATGTGTTTGGATGTGAACTCTTTAGCCAACGTAATCTCACCTTCTAAAGAGATGTGGAACAATCCATGCGGGTTGCCCCCTACTATACTGAAATCCAGTTCTGAATTTAAACCGATGTCAATGTCCTCTGCCTCAACACTTTCTACGTGGGTTTCTGGGCTGGTGCGGGGATCCAAGAACTTGTATGAAGAGTTTGAGGGCTTGGTGACGTATGGAGCATTGTCATTCTCATCAAGAACATTAATGGTAATGCCAACGTAGGAAGAACGTGGTGGATCACCTCCGTCAACGGCTTTAAGTCGGAAACTGTAGGTGCTCTCCTTTTCCCTGTCAAAGGAAATAGTCGAAAGTATAGTGTACGTTCCATTTTGAATCATAAACTTGCCACTGTCTGGTTCTACAGAAAGTTGAACACGAGCATTCTCGCCCTCGTCGCGATCATTGACTGTTACCATTCCAACAGGACTAAGGGGCGGCATGTTTTCTTGGACTGAAAAGCTGTAACCATTAAGCATAAATTTAGGGTCATTGTCGTTCCTGTCGAGCACCTTAACAACAACAGTGGCAGTTCCTCTTAAGCTTGGTACACCTTTATCAGCTGCTGCCACTAGAAATTGATAGTGATTTAACTGTTCACGGTCCAACTGCCTCATGACACGCACTTCTCCTGTGTTAGGGTTAATTTCAAAGAGCCCCTCGGGGACTGATCCACCAGTGATACTGTATGTCAGCTCCGCATTAGTCCCGCTGTCGGCATCTGTGGCTACCACATCCAGAACCTTGTCACCTGGCTGGTTCTCCTCAGCAAATTCTACCTCGTACAAAGAAGGCGAGAAGACTGGGGAGTTGTCATTCATGTCTGTCACTTGCACCTTCAGGGAATTTGTGCTGGATAGTGCAGGGTTGCCAGAGTCCACTGCCACAATTTCAATCCTGTAGTCTTTGATCCGTTCATAGTCCAGTAGCATGGTTGTCTGGAGGAAGTACTTCCTCTTGCGGTCGTTGCCTGTTTCGCTAGCTGGACGCAGTTGGAATGGGACATCCCCTGCGACCACACAGGTCACAACTGCATTTTCACCTTCATCACGATCTGATACCTCCACCAGAGCCACAGCTGTGCCTACAGGCATGTCCTCCGATATGTTAGCGACACCATCTTCATGCGTCACAAGGCCAATGCCCCGGATCCTGATGGAGGGTGCATTGTCATTCTGGTCCTTCACTGTAATAGTCACAAGGGCTTTGGAGCTCTTTGATTGTGGACCATTGTCTTTAGCTTGGACATAGAACTTGAGCATGCTAATCTCTTCACGATCCACCAAGCCTTTGACGAAAATGGTGCCCGCGTTGCGGTCAATGCTGAGGAGCCTCTGAACAGTTGGTGATGCCTGGTGGAGGCTGTAGGTCACCTCTCCATTGGGTCCCATATCAGAGTCATTGGCCTTCACCTGAAACAGCACATCACAACGTGAAACTAAGCAAAGCACTGGAAAAATAATTTACAAAAACAGATGATATAATCACAGGTTTACATATCAGTGTCAATACAGGGATTAAAATGCTTGGTCAGGACCATCATAAACAGATAAAGATGACTGTAAGCAGCAATTAATTACCAACAATATTAACAACAATATGTTTTACACACTTACAAAGACCCAAAGATCATCCAAGAACTACATCAGACTAATTAATAAATTAATTTAATTTTCCTGGAATTTAAAATAAAGCACACCTCATTTGATTCCAGAAAACAGCTTGTGATTTCACTAATTAGTAATACCATAATGAATGGGAATTGATTGTTATTAAATGTTCAATATATAGGAAGAGACGTGAGAAATGCACTTTCTCAGGGGGTTAAATATGATTAGGTTGTGTTTTGTGTTAAGTTAAATTCTCCAAAATTAGCAGTAGTTTGCTAGATGAAGTTAATTTGAGACATCACTTAAGTTACTCAGTCTTGGCACAGATTTCTACATATTTTTGTGGTCTATTGCGAACCTGGGAATAATTTTAAACAGCTCTAAATCGAAGTGTGGCTTGATTAAAGCTTTCAAGCAATCAAGATTCCCTTGTTCCTGCAACATCCTCTCCTCTTTCCGTCCTTGGCTGTGTATGAAACATGCATGGTGTTTCAGTCCATGTATTACAGAGAACAGCCTTAATCTGAAGCAGTCATAAGATTATTCATGGTGCTTAAATTATTATTACTCTATATGAGTCACTCCATTTTATCCTCCATACTAACTGGGAATTCATTTCATTTAAAGTATTTGAAGAGCATTTCTCTGAACAAGCTGAAACACACCATCAACATTTACAACCCTCTGAAATCACAAAATTAAGCTGTTTTAATACCACTACTGCTTATTTTCTTTGGCTTCAAAGGATGCTTATGAGGACTGAGAGGAAAATAAAGTCTTCTGACATGCTCTTTGAATACAACTTGGTTGCATGGATTAATTGTTGACTGAGAGATTAACGGTCATTAATAAAAAAATTTGCCTGGACACTTGCTTTAGATTGATCTTGGAAAGATTCCAGCCTTCACAGCTATCCTAATCTTAGCAGTGCTTTCGTTTCCACAACAATTCAACATGTAATTCTCACCACCAGTCAATACTTCTCTCCTGTTTTGTAAAGCTTGTGTTTAAAGGAACCGTGAGGGATCAATCGATTGCCTGTGAAAATATGATTTGGCTTTCCCATTTCTTCCGCTTTAACCCTGTTGTGTGGGAATCGAGGCTAAAGCCCATCGGTATAACTGAGATTTCCATTTACAAGAGCTTGTCAGCCTCTGTATGTGGGGCTTGAGTGCACTTCTATTGCCAAGCTGTCAAATCAGCTCCTCTATAACTTAGTGCTCAGTTTAAAGGTTTAGCATAATACTTGCTTACAGGTGAGTTTACTGAGACACTTGTGTCTAATGTCTAATGATATTTATTTGATGTATTGAATTTTAATTGAATTTACCCGTTAATCAGAGCTCATTCTTTATATTCATAAACATTTAGAGTGATATATATTTTTACTTTATTAATATTTTATATAATAATAAACATTAAATATACTAAAATATTCATTGTTAACGTATTAAATAAAAAGATAATAATAATATAAGATGAATTTACGATGATTTAAACAGGCATTTTCATGAACATGGATGTCACGAGTCTGTCCAATGAACTGGCTGTCCGCTTGCTACCAGGGTGCCTCCATTATATTGACTTTACATTACACGACATGGTTGTCCTGTCACTCTGACTTACATTTCCCATCATTGATGCCAACGATTCACACACACAGCTGCAACCAATCAAACACCATACATAAGCCATGGACTTCATCATTTCTCAGGCCCAGGATTGTTGGGCAAATATTCGTTACGTATGATAGCAATGTTATGGAGCCTTTTACCTAGTCAAGTATTTGTTCTTAGTTCTAGTCTAGTCTTGTCTCGTTGTGTTATTTGATTGTCTGGTTGCCTGATTCTCTGCCTGCCTTGGATTTCTCTCACCTTGTCGTTTGGACTCTGTTTGGCCCTTTACTGAACTATCGCCTGTTTGTGGATTACCCATTTGCCTTGCCCTCTGGATTACGTTTGCCGATCGAAGACCCTCGCCTGCCCTAGGGATACTCTTTGCCTTGCCTGTGATGGACCTGTGTTGTTATCTGACCCTTGCCCATTTTTTGACCACACCTTTGTAATAAAGCCTTGCACATGGATCCGCACGTCTCATGTTCTGATTACTCCGTAACACATGACTTACAATGCATTTAAAGTATATATAATTTTCCTGTATATGACATAACCTTAACATTGCTAGCATCATGTTATTACATTTGTTTAGTTTTAGATAGAAAGTATGACAAAAAATAGATTACTTACTTGTAGAACAGAATGACCCCCTGGGCTGTTTTCTGGGAGCTCACCCTCGTAGTGTGACTTCTCAAATTTGGGCACATTGTCATTGGCATCTGTAACGGTGATCCTGAGCAGGGCGCTACTCTGGCGGGGCGGAGAGCCACCATCAATCACTTTTATGTTGAGGTCATATGAATCTCGCTGCTCTCTATCCAGGTTTCCCAAAACAATGAGTTGTGGCAATTTCTCATCTGAGTCTTGCGCCACCTGCAGGCTGAAAAGGTTGGCAGCTTCAGGGCCAGTCGTTAGCGCATAATCGGCAATTCCATTGCTTCCAGAATCCCTGTCAGTGGCCACAGGAATTGCGAAGAGCGCACCCACGTGCGTGTTCTCCGGGATCGACAGTGTCAAGACAGGTGAAGAGAACTGTGGAGTGTTGTCGTTCTCATCCAAGATCTCGATGCGGCCTTCGATGAGCCGAGGTCCTGTTCCTTTCATTAGGTCTGTAATAGACACCTCAAATTCTAGGAAACAAGGATCACCCTCAAAAAGGTTGCGACAGTCCTTGAGAGTCTCACGATCGATTGGGATCTCCGTAGTGTAGATATCCCCTGTTTTCCCATCCACACGGAGGAAAGGAGCGCCCACCTCGAGTTTGTAAAGGTGACCGGTGTCTGGCAAGCCCTGGTCAGATGCCAAGCTCCCAATCAGTGTGTTAGGCGGCTGCTCCTCGGTCACCTGGTAGATGATGGTGCTGACTACATCTGCAGAGCAACAGAGGAAAAGGAAAATCCACACTAGCATGGCACTCCACCGTGACCACATCTCATTGGCACTCTGGCACATCATCAGTCTGTTGCTGCAAAAGATCAAGCAAACAAACAAACAAATAAGATTAGAGAAACACTCATTCTTCAGGCACAATCCTTCAAAGTCTCTGACAGTGCCAAGAAGCCTGTAACGTGATGGCAGCCACAGTTTTATGGTACTGATTCCCGGGGATTTATGATTGATTGTCCCTTCATGTGTTGTAAACCTCTCCTTTTTAGAGGCAGTAAATGTGTCACAAACAGTTACTTGTGTTTGACCTTCATTCTGCAAACTTCATTTCATGTCTAATTCATAAACACAACATATGCCCGTATTCCTGAGAGATGCATTGGCTGACTGACCCTATGAGAGGAGGAAGCTAGCAGACAAGTGATGTCCATTCAAATAATGCTGTCACTCTGCTTGATCTACCTTTCCTAAGCTATTGGTAAACTGCCTCAGCTCTCATTTCCAGAATCATGCCTGGGGTCAACAAAAAGGTGAAAACCACCACAAAATCAACCAAACATGATTCTTTTTCCTCATCTCCCAGAGCCTTATGCATTATTTTCAGTCCGCGTGAACCGGAAGTTGCGACCGACTTTACTTCCGCATTCTGATGTGCTTCCGAGACAAACAGAATATTGAATGAGAAAAACAGAGGGTGTGGCTTGTCTTTTTTTCTACTGCGAACTGATTGAATGTAGTAAAGTAGGCATTTCATTCAGAACAATACTGATAGTTGGAGGGGCGTTTTTAAGGATGTAATGCTCAAGCCCAAGACATCAAACTGACGTAATCAGAGAAGGTCCGTCATATCAGAGGGGAGGTGCATTTTCAGATTTGGATTAAAGATTATGAAGGCAAACATTTTTTTTTTTTGTGGATTGACTTGCACGGATGAATTGTACACCACAAAAATAGCAGTGTGCGCAAACAAAACAATATAGTCAATTTTGATTTCATGTGTACCTTAATTGTTAGTATTTTAGTTACCTTAGGTCATTCTCCTCTTTCTAAAAAACCTTTAAAACTTATTTCTGTAGTTAAAATTAAATCCGAAACTAAAAAACTGAAAACTAAATAACTGATTAATACTCATTAGTTATTTAATAATAAATATAAAAACCATATAACAACAATGTTAAAATGTTACAAAAAGTAGGAAAATAAACCAAAAGCATGGTTTCTTGAACACAGTGTCACATGTGAATCTTTTCCTTCGTTGATATTTAAGTTTACTGAACACAGTAGAAAGTGGGCTTTCAATTCTTTTCCAGTGCCACTTCAGCTGATAGCTATTCACAGCAAATGGCTCCCAATTTGTGGCAACATCACACAACCACAGGGAGGAAAAGAGGGTCGATAGGATGTTGGGTCTTGATTCATTTAAGTTTGCCCCCTCCTGCCCATTCACCCCACCTTTAGACGGCTCTATGATGTTGTGTTATGTCCATACTGCAAAAGAACACAAAAAAGAAAAATCAAATAAATAAATCAGATTCTGTTTAATCCATCACGTTTAAGGTCATGTTACTTTGATGTTTCCCGCTGTGGTAATCGCAGACCCCTGTAACATATGTGGAATGTTATCCCACCATGCTCCCCATGGCTAATGAGGCAGGGCTGCTAGATTACTGTCCAGAAGAGACAAACACCTCAACTCGACCCAGCGGTGAACCAATGGGGGATGTGAAAGTGCTGCCACCAGTTACATTCTGCCTGTGAATACCAAGCCTAAAGAATCAAAATCAGTTTTTAAATGTCACCTTCCATGAGGTTGAAAAAAAAAATAATTGTATAACTTTAAGACCACAAATATACAAAGAATAATGACTGTCAGCATATTGGGGCAGCCATTTGGGGACTAAAAGGAAGTGACTTCTTCCATACACTCATCAGTATTGATTGTTTGTTGTAGTTTAGTGCATGTACCATTCAATATTTTTCCATTAGCAGACACATGACATAGCGAGCCTTTCATAAACAGATTGCAAAGAAAAAAATAACGTGTGGTTAGAGCAACGAAAAAATGGCTAAGGTAACTGCAACAAGCACACACCACCTCACATACTCCACCAATTCATGGGAAAGGCAGTTTTAATATACACAAATTAGACACCAGTGACTACAAACACACTCGAACAACTGCAGCCACAAGGCAACGACACTGTAGGGAGAACAATGCACTAATGAGGCTGAAATTAAGGGTGGGACATGTGACCCTGATCACACATATGATGAGAGCTTGACTCGTTTATTACTAATTTCACAGTCTAATTCTGAATCTGTCGAGACAGAAGACTCTGACACACTTTCATGTGGCTAATTAAATAGCGAAGAAAGCAAAGGGGGCTGGAGAGGTGAAAAATTAGCCTCACCTGTTAAGCATGGTGCTAAGCTTTCACTGGTTGTTTTGTGACACAAACCATACTATATGGAAGTTGTTATAATTAAACACACAGTGAATACTAGCGGCAAGATGTGGCCTGCTGAAGGTGTGTGTTGAATTTTTTACCGTGTGTTGATGAAAAAAGGTCACCGAAAATGCAGGGCAGGGACCTCAGATGCACTGGGTCAAGGATTAACCGGGCTGAAAAAATTGGCACTAAAATGCTATTTGTTTAAACAAAAAGTACACAATCTATATATATAAACTAAACCAAAACATCCCATCTTCATCGTGCACTGGAAAAGTCAACAAAGCTCAAAAACATTCTCGCAACATGAAAAGCGTGTGAATCTGTTTGTTGAGATGAAGGGTTGAAAAAGCCTCACACATCTCGGAAGAATAAAAAAAAAAAAGGAAAACGCTCCTCAGGCCAAACCGGAAAGATTCTGGTGTTCAGGTCACTGCTACAAAAACAAAAATGGGAAGCCTAAATCGTGGGCGTGGGGGTAGACATCGCCGGGTGGGGGGGGTCCCAGAGACAACACAAACAACACATCTTATACATAAAAAGGGACGACAAAAACGTTGACGTCCAACATAGGTTGCCAGCCATAAACCTCTGTGTGTGTGTGTGTAAACCTACACAGCACAAAGAATCTAAAAACAAACCACACAATGCAAAGCGATGCAGGAGGTGTGTAGAGCCTAAAGTAAAACAGTGTAGGCAAATGTACAATCTGAGAGAAGACTGAAGGGGTCTAAAAAAGAAAACAGCGGAACGGGTTGCGTATGAGGAATTAAGGTGCCACGACGCAAGCCCAATTATATTTCTGCGTCGGACCTACGCCGTAGCCTATGCATAGACGCACACCCTACGCCGTAGCCTGACATGCACCTCTCCAAAAATCTAACAGCACGTCAATTCTACACGGACCGCAAGCGCTGTGATTGGTCTGCTAGAACCCCTCCCTCCGTATGTATTTGAGTTTTGTGTATGTTTATGTGCACTTTAATATATTTTAATGTTACACCTTCTTAAAACAAAACAAAGCAAAGAACAAGTGTCTTATCATTTATTATACTACATAGCATTATACATAAGTAGTTGTCCGCAACAAACAATGTTAATCTGCCGTGGTACAAGTCATGTGGAGATGCCAGCTTGCCATCGACTGCACGTCGATGTAGGACAACGACGCAGAAGTATAATAAACTCAAGCATATACTACGGCATAACAGGCTATGGCGTAGGTCCGACCAGCAGTATAAATTGGGCTTCAGGCTTTCTCGCTAGTGAACTCTCCTTTGTAATAAATTCATAATGCAGTCATGAGTGTTATCCTTAACAGCAGCAACATTTACATGACATGAGGTCCTAACAGAGTCAAATCAACAGCTGCTACCGTCTCATACAGCGGTCCTTGCAGTTGCAGAGATTAGGCACTAGCCGTTGGAACACACAGGTACACAAAACAATCCTAGCACATGACAAATGACAATAGGCCGTCGGTGGCTTATCCCTCACCTACGACCTTTGGGGGATGGCAGCATTTATGGGGGGGGGTCAGAGAGGCAATTGTCATAACATGATGGAGGTACACGAAATCACACAAGCAAACAGAGGCCCCGTTCTCTTGAGAAGTGGAGTGTGACTTGTCAGAAAGTCGCCACCGGTCGAGGCTTAGCATGCTAAGATCTCCAACATCTGCAGAGGGTGAGACGGAGGCCTGCGTGCCAGAGTGGGCACTACTTATACTATCATGGTCAATGAATCGCTGTGACAGAGATGGAGTGGTAGCTCATGATTTCTCATAGTATCGGGTACAAGCCGGGGTCAGAACAGTGCATAGTGACAATCATGTGATAAACGGGCGTGCTGAGATAACAGCAGAAATGGCGTCATGATAGAATCCCGATCCTGCATAGAGTGGTACCACAATACAAGCAAGTGCAGAGCACAACTCGAGGCCGGTCCCTTGCCGGAGTGTAGGGCCAACTTGGCGCGGAACAAATTAGTGCACATACAGTTGGACCGAGAATTTTAAAGCGTGCCAAGGTGTCAAAGTGAGCGAGTCAGTTCCTTGACAGCAAATACTATCCAAGCACGGCCAGACGGCGGGCAAGCGCAGCTCTTTGGGGTACAGGCACAGGCGGTGAACCGAATAACACTATAACGGAAAAAGAAGGAAGCCTCCTACAATCTGTATCGTGGTCCACACCGTATTGCAGTCGAAACGCACAGCACAAAGGGGTAAGACCAACACGAGGCAGCCGGCAACCCTTCTATGGTTCTTTGACCGAGCAGGTATATAATACGACGGTCGGATCAGTGGGTGTGCGCTAAGACACTGGAGGCCAGGGGAAAAGGGAGCCAGGAAACGGGGCTAACTGACGGAGGTCACAAGCCGCCCCACAGCTGACACGGGAAGGGCGAGGAGGGTCTCGCGGAATCCCCACTCACGCGCCACTGTCTCGCTCGCCCTGCTTTCCCCTTTAGAACAGGTAATGAGGAATTTATCATTGGTACCAATGCTACCCTGTCCTTTGCCACAAAAACAAAACCCTGGGAAATGAGGATGCATAGCCGACCCCCGCCCACCCCCACCCCCCCCCCCCCCAGGTGGCATCCAGCTCAGCATGAAACAGCAAGGTGATTCTAGGGAAAATAAAGCAATAAAAGCATTTACGTAACCACCGTGGCAGGAGTCGGATTCCTGGATGAAGCACAGCAGTGGCACTGCGTCATGGTAACACACTCAGTCAATGATTGTTTTAACCCCTCCCCATTCCGGTTTCAACGTGATAACTAAAGAATTAAATTAAAGCGGTGACATTTATGAGGGTTCAGGAGTCAGCTCTTGTCTGAAGTCAGGAAAATGATTGACTCAGAAGGAAGTGTGAGTGCAGCATCTGTCCTAGGTTAATGGTTAACTCATTCGGCTCAACTGACATTTTAGTGTGCACCTGAAGTGCGTATACGAGAAATATAGCATAAAAGCAGAATATTTATTTGCTTACGGTTACATGAGGTAAGCCGATTGACTCACCAATTGAATAATGTTGCCGATTAATCAGCAAGGAGATCGAAAAAGTGTGTACTGACCTGTGAATAAAATGCATTCATATTTGCTCATTCTCATGGAGACCACATAAATGAATCCTCCTGAAACCACATAAATGAGCTAAAATGTAGTTCAGTAGGCAATAAACACTAACCAACCACATCCTAAATACTGAGTGCGTCAATACTTCGATGCCAGCGCCCACAGCCAATGAGTTGAGTTCACGTGAGCTTTTGTCCTCGGCTGCAGCCATCTAGGCTCTATGGGCCACCAGCTCCACGGCATTCAGTGACCTGTTCTGGATGGGTGGTCCAAGGCCCCCCTCGCAGCCAAGTGCGAGGCACAGAGGATTACTTTAATTATTTCATTCAGCCATTGTGGGGCCAGATTAGTCTGCGCCCACTTTCAGATGAGATGAACTGCTGCCCCGCTGCTGTCTACCAGGCTGTTACACAGAGAGAGCTGGCCAGTCACAAGGCTGGCATGCAGACTCTCACACACCATTATAGATGGCTGAACACACACACACACACACACACACACACACTGATAACATAGACAAAGACGGGAGGACTGCTGCTAATATTATGGGTTAAACAGACCAAGAGGTTGTAATAAAATTAGTGAAATAGGTTTTATTTTACTTGATATATATGTATTACTTTTGTAATGCTGTCAAAATGGGAAGAAAGAAGCTCAACACTGGTTGACTGCTTGTTATTTAGTCGTTTTGACCAATAGACAATTATTTTCCATGAACAGTATAAATGCACATTATATTAACTAATTAAACTTAATCTTTATATATATAGTTGAAGGATTCTAGATGTTGCCTTACAAGAAATGAAACCGAAGACATTTGTTTGCATTATTTCCTACAGTAAAACAAACCCATAAGCACAGAAATGCTGAAATGTATCATTTTAGGCTGGTTTTGTCAGCTGGAAATTGTCATTACACAATAACTGGAAGAATTAGCTAATTAAACTAATAATTTATACATGGGCATATTAATAAAAAAAAAGCCTGTCACAGTAAAGACTAGAAACAACTTCAAGGAAGCAACTCATAACCTTTGAGTCTGCTCATTTGGGCACTGCAATGTGTGTATTTCATTTACAGTCAAATATACATGTGATTTCTAACAAGACCCATTAAAAAAAAGCATTTACACTCGGTTACTTGACGTTTGAACGTTGCAGTTTCGGTCCATTCAAACGGCAAATGTGGCTCTCTGTGTGTGCAAGAGGAGTCTCATTCCCTCCCATTTCTCTGGACTCTCATACTCGGTGTGGAGCGTTTACGCCCATCAAGTTTACTAAGGGCTGGTTATAATGATCGACTGCCCGAAATGTGCTAATTCTTAAGTGCTTTTTAATTTTTAAAAGGAATCTCCATGGAATAATAACAAGACGGTAGATATGGCTGACAGAGAACGTTAACTATAACAATAGCAATGTTATATAGCCCATTTAAGAAACGTAAATCTATAATAAACTGATAAAACATGATAGCATTTATGTTTTGTCAACGTACCGTCCGAAAGGCTCAGCGGTCTGCTGTTCCTAAGGTTCCTCCTCAGACAACACGATTTCTGTTCGTGAGCGCCTATTTATTAGGTGAAAACACAAGCCCACTAACATGTAACTTTTGTGGTTACTTAAAATCTCACTGAAACGTTGGGAGTTACATGTAAAAACTTTGGTTTTGACTTCCTTAGAAAGTACCAGTCTTTATATGGGGTCAGCCACCCCCATCCCCCCATTCCATAAATTCAAATCGCATTCGCCTATAATTGCCCAGGTTGAGGGACGAATACAGTTTCAGTAGCCTACATTAAAGACATGGAGGGGGGGATAACATAACGTGTTTATAAGATCCACAGATCAATAATCTACCGGAACGGCACGATAATCTTGCTCAGAACACGATCTCGATGATTGCGGAAGGGAAATGACTTTTACCTGCGGATGAATGCGAGCCGAGTTAGACCAGGTCATTTGCAAGCCATTGCGGGCTGCTGTACAATTTTACATCCGGCTGAACGCTTTGCCTACAAAGGAACCACAGAAAGAATCGAGATGTCCGATCACAGCTGGGCGGAATGAAGTTGAAGCCTTCCCTGTGTTTTCACACCTGTTTCTCTCAGCCGGACCAGACGAACAGGTTTAAAAGCAACCCGACGACGGGAGCGGCCAGAAAGACCGGATTCCGCTGTTGTGACAGGCATGCTTTGTTCATTAACGATTACTGGTGACTGGTACCAAGGAAAGATACTAGTGCATCTCGTGAAATGTTGACTAGCCGTCATTCTGCGGGTAAAGTTAACCGCAGAAATTTTAAACGCAGTGAGATGGAAACGTAGGGCTAGCCTGTATGAGAAATGCGCAAAACGAGATCAACAGGTGTTGTGGGAGCGAGAAATAACCAAATAAGATAGCAAACTTAAGGGTTTATCCATAAAAGCTCACAAAATATATCCAGATTCATTATTCTGTCTACTATGAACAGTGCTTAAAAGCGTCGAACAAGTTTACATGCAATAAGCGCAGTTCCTGTGAGGGTTTCCTGCCAGATGTGGGGGTTTTTCTCATCTATAATGCGCTCGTTCTCGGGCGCACTGGAAACTGTTGAATATTTCATATTAGAGCGAGGAATCGATTAAAATCTACGCGAAGATGCACTGACCGGCACTTGAGCTACATGAAGATGTTAGGCTATATCTGTGGATGCATGGGGTCAAGGGCTTATTTTCTATATGTGGAAATGTAATAGCAAGCGTGGATTGGCAATCCACCCGAGCGCTCGGTTTCATGTAGAAAAATCAATAGCAGTAGTATAGGGAAAACATGTCACATGTGAGCTAATCAGCTCTGAGGACAATCGAGGGCGATGTTAACTTGAGATATCGATACAATCTTGATATTTAAACTGAGGCGTGCAGCCCTTCACAGTTATCTGCTCGGCGTTTATTATAATGAAAACTCAAATAATCACGCAACCTTGTGACAGCACTCTGTCGAGTTATATCATATGTCTGTCGTAATTATGATTTACATAATTGCACAGAAACAAACACAGACTACCTCTCTCTATTAAAACAAGTATCCCTACATGGCTCCTATTGTAACCTCATTACGGACAACATGAGAGCGCACACATTGGTAAGACGAACACATGTGCAAATGTATAAATATCAATAGCAAAAAATAAAAATAAATCTCATATACCTTAATGGATATATTGGCCGCTTTCCCTTTGCAAGCCACAAATCAAGCGCTTTGGATATCCAAAATTCAGCACCACCGCAATCCTGTCGATACAAAACAGCACCCTTTTCCGCTGTCAGCTCTCTTGGTTTTCCGTAAAATTCCTATTTTTAACACGGAGGGTCCGCTAGAACTGTAGCAAAAAAGTGTCACGTCAGAAAATAACAGCGCGCAACTTGGCTGATGGTGGTTACGCACATCAGAGCGAAGTGTCCTCTCCTTGCGCACGAAAGGAAACCCCGAACCAGCGCTACTCCAGACCGGGCTCACAGCATCCCGACACCTCCAATTCCACACGACAGCATCCTTCAAAACTTAGACCTTCAGTCAACAACTGTCTGTGCATAAAAGTGAAAACAGAAAAATCTTCCAAGGCAATGTCCGGTAGCGTCCAGTGCGCGTGCTCTCATCATCAGTTCACTATTCAGTGTTACTGAAGACGCCGGGGCTCGGGCTCTTGCCGCAGCTCACCGCGCGCTTGTATACTGTGGATAGCCTATGTGAGAGTGAAGGGATTTCCGACCGATTGCGCTCTCGCTCTCCCCCTCTCTCGCCCACTCGCTCGCTCAGTCCCTCATAAAAGAACATCATTTTGAATCGTCGAGGGCGGAGCTTTGGAAGACGTGCTTCTGTGGACTCCACAACAAAACCTCATTCGTATTTATCCAAACATTACCAAGTGCCAGTGTTGCCATATCCGCTTATTATAAGCGAATATGCCTGTTTTGTCATTGTGAGCAGTCGCAAGTTGGAGATCCAGAACACAGTAGGGTTTTGGCTAAAGTGTGACAAACTAGGCTACTAACTGAAGCTGTCAAGTATCTACATTTACAGTTTGAGCCATGCATGCTCTTCATATGTTCCATTTCCAAATATGAATACTTCCCCACTTTAGTATATGTAAATGAGCATGATGTCCAAAAAGCAGAAGCCTATTATTGAAATAGTGAATACTTCTCAAATGACAGCTGTGAAAATCTATGAAAGTGGTAACGGTACTTGTTTAACAACACCAAAAGTATGTGTTTGTGACTGTTGTTATTACACACTAGGTCAAAGAGCATAGGGGTCAAAGGACAATGACAACATGGTGAATGTATTATGGCAATGTATTTATACCTAGGCTACTACAATCAGAATGTGCTTCATCAACAGCCAACAAGTACATGCCACTGATGAATCATTGGGATTCAAGCAGCGATTTGAATTGTATATGCAAAATTCTTTATTTTGTATTTATTATTATTATTATTGTCATTTGGAAATGGTTTTAATTAGACCCACACTTTTTGGTGAGGGATGTAACTTGGTACTTGCCTGTTTCTCTTCTGTGATCTGGAAACACTGCCAAGAGGGATACCTCCTAAACTTCGCATGCAGAAAAAAAACTTCGGGATGCGTCTCAGAACCACACAGAAAAACCGATTATTTCCGTCCCCTTTTCAACCCGTGTCACGCTGCGCGCACATCCCTCGTGCAGGTGCTATCTTCCTCATACATACACCTTATCTGAAAGACATTTTTATGAAGAATAAAAATTATATTAACATAACGTCTGCCTTTTCTTATTAAGAAACATTATATGCGTTCACCCGAAACTCAAACACAATCGTCACGTATGAGAGTTGAGCTAGCAAACACAACAGCGAGGTTTTCAATCAATCTCTACTTTATTTAAAAAATGATCATCTGCATCAACACACCATGTTAAATGATATTTTGTAATTTATCACGCTGTCAAGCGGGCACTAAGTAGGAGGGAGAGTGGGAAAATCCTATAGATCCTTAAATGCCAATGTACTAGAGTTCAGCAGGATATGTTCATTGTGCTCTGAGCGGCATCTAGAGGTCACATGAGGAATAATTATTACACACACTGTGAGTCAAACTAATACACGGATAGGAGATACATTGAACTAAGTGTGCTTAGCATTGTACTTTTTTGTTCTTTCACAGACAGCTAAGCAATTTCACCATCTGTTTACATCATCGATGCAGGTTTCTACACTCTAAAAAATGCTGGGTTAAATATAACCCAGCGCTGGGTAAAAAAAGGGACAAACCCAGCTATAGGGTTGTTTTGACCCAGCGGTTGGGATGTTTTGAACCAACCTGCTGGATTCAAAACAACCCAACTGCTGGGTCAAAACAAGCCCAATAGCTGGGTTTTGTCCCTTTTTAACCCATCGCTGGGTTATATTTAACCCAGCATTCTTTAGAGTGTACTGTATGACCTGAATGAAGGACCGACTGAGACTGTTTGGGATTGTTTGTGGGGTAATATGGTTTAAATGGACACAATAATTCTCACAGTCAATAATCTTGATATATTATATATGTATATAATATATATATATATATTAGTATATATAATATATATATATATATATATAGAAAAATGTCAAACCTTCAGATTATGAACATTTAAGTTTTATATCAAACTTAGCGGGAGGAAGCACATTTTACTTCAGTGTTTGTAACTCATATTTATATGTTTCAAATATTAGTTTAGAGATAGTGGGCCTCATTTATCAATCTAACGTAGAAACGAGCGCAGATCTGTGCGCACAAATCAACTTACGACAGAGTTCACGTGTGATTTATGAAACATTCGTATGCCGCCGATCTCATCGTACGAGTGATCGCATGTTGATAAATGTGGCGCCAGAAAACAATCGTCATTTGAATATCACGCCCCTAAAAACACCCAGGTTTAGAAGCCTCGCCCTAGAGTTTACGACACGGAGAAACGAAACCCGGCCAAAAAGAGGAAGTAATCTCATGAAAAAGAAATTGATCTTACTCCAAAAACACCCCTTAACCTTGTAATTGCGAACAATTAGGCTACATTAATATATGTAATTTATATGTATATTAAAATACTGGTAAATATAAACAGCCTATTTAGTTCCCCTCACTCTACAACAAATATTTTAAATTTAACGGTATTCAGAACAGAACAAGAATGAAAAATAAGTAGTTATAAAATTATATTTTTAACTGTAAAATAAAACACAAATTAGGCTATAGTGGCATTCATTATAAACAGCATACAAATGTCAAGCAAAACTGAAACGGCATTGGGCTCACGCGCCTATCTCATACCACAAGAATCCAAATGTTTCCATTTTTGCCATATTTGTAACATTTGTTTGCATTACTATTATTCATTATGCAGCCTAAACATGGCTTTATACTTCACTCATGTTCTAATATCCGTGTAAAATCCTTCACATGTGCAAAAATGTTTGTTTGGGTGCTGCATGCTGATTTTACAGCGGACCTTTTCAAATAAACAGTGTAACTTTTATGTTTGGTTGACTGCATTTTAGTTTGATGATGAATGGCTGAAATGTCAGGCAACGCTAGAACTAATGTTGTTTGTGTGTGCGTGAGGCGCCTGTGCGATCAGAAGGGTTCAATCAAATAAAGATATAAAGAAAAGAAATTAAATGCATTAAGAGTGTCACAAAAACGAGCACAACCTATACTTGTTGCACAGTGTTTTCCCCCCTTTTGTTAATCTTTTAATTATATTATAGCCTATTATATATTTTGTGTGATCCTATTGATTTGATTCCTTTTATAAACTTAATTTCAGTTTTTCTCCTTTCACAGAAGCGCTGCAGGTGCATGATGCGACGATTGAATCCTCATGGTCGTTTATGCTGCTATTCGCGCATATAAAGCTAAAGCCCTGTACAAAACAACAACAAAAAAAGACATTCTAATCTTACTGATTAACGATCGACTAATGAGCTTCGTTTGACGGTCAGGAATATAAAAATGAACAAAATGCTGTCAATCTACAATTCTCCAGCGTATTTACTATGCTGCGCGCAACTTCAGGTAACTCAAAAACTTGCGTACACGAGCTGAGACCAGACGTGAGATTTGATCGTAGCCACCGCTCACGTCCATATTGATAAATTCCAAGTTTTGCGTTGAAACGACCGTACGCTCAATTTTCTGTCGTACGTTCGTTTCGTAAATGAGGCCCATTGTCTATAAACCTTTTCACTTAAATGTCAAGTACAAAGAGCTGTTACAACCCACCCACTACAGAATGGGTTGTAACACTAGAAAGCATGTTTGTTTTAAAGGGATAGTTCACCCAAAAATACTGTCATTAATTACTCACCCTCATGTCGTTCCAAACCCGTAAGACCTTCGTTAATCTTCGGAACACAAATTAAAATTAATTTGAATTCAATTAAAATTAAACAAATTAAATTTCAGTTTTGCGAAGCTACGAGAATACTTTTTGAGTGCAAAGAAAACAAAAATAACATAATTTATTGAACGATTCTTCTCCCCCGAGTTAAGTCTTCTGCCATTTTAGAGTATCACAACACATACGCACGCTTTCCCCTAAGCATAAACTACGCAGATTACATTCATGCGCGTGCTTTCTCCCCCAAACGTGAACAACGCTAATTACGTCGATTACACTCTTGGGTACTCTCCAAAATGGTGGAAGACGTAACTCGGGGGAGAAGAATTGTTAAATAAATGGTTATTTTTGTTTTCTTTGCGCACAAAAAGTATTCTCGTAGCTTAAAAATATCTTAATTCATGTTCTGAAGATGAACGAAGGTCTTACGGGTTTGGAAAAAACATGAGGGTGAGTAATTAATTACATAATTTTCATTTTGGGGTGAACTCAGTACCATTTCTAGGCATAGGCGAGCTAGGCGGTTGCCTAGGGTGCCACCAGCTGAAGGGGCGCCAATGAGCGCACGTACTGGCACTACATTTTAGCAGGGTTGTTATAAAGAGTGGCACGGTCACCCTGAAATATGACTGCCGCCCCCACTGGATCCCCCAGCATCATTGGGCTAGAGTACTGTCAATCTGAAGATGCCTGTATGCCATTGGATCAGAGCGCTGTCAATTGCTGCCTGATTGTTGCATGCAAAGTTTGCATTTGGAGCGCTCATCAACGCCATTAGATCAATGGGCTCTGTCAGTGATTTGGCAAGGTATTTGGCCATGCAATAAAGCTAAGTTCAATGGCCAATTTAAAATATTGGTACAGTAAATAAAGTGCACAAAATCAGTATTTTGTTTAGGCAGTATTTGTGGCAGTTGATAAATCATGTTGCGAGATTTGTCCAAAAGGTGTGCGTTTTTTGCACCAATGCATTGTTAAAGGATCAGCGTGTCATATTCCCATATAAACTTTAACAGCCAATTAAAAAATATTGGTATAGTAAAATTTGCTAATTCACGAGATCAATACATCCTTTATTAAACCGCTTTGTCGAGTTTAATGCATCCTTACAGAGGTGTCGAAATGCTGAATCAATTCATTCACTTCTAACAGCACTGTGAGCAGCGTCATACACATAGAGGGCAGAGTGTCGCGTTATTTAAAGGGAAAGTTCACGCGTTAATGAGTAGCAAAGGATTAAGCAGCTGCATTGATTACTTTTATGCCACTGATCAGGCTTTTATATGTAGTTTGGGGTAACAAATGGTTTTATAGGTTTGACTGAAATAATAATGCAATAATTGACCCTTTAAATCAATGTTTCAAGCAACAACAACAAAACAATTGAACAAAAAACAGATAAAGAGAAAAAGTAGCCATTGATAATATCTAAACGTATCCAAATCCAAATGTAATAAAATTAATTTGTGTGAGATTTATGTGTAAATTATGTGCACATAGGGCTATACAGGCATCTAGTGGCAACACAATGATATTACAGATACTAAATTGTGCAAAATGTTTATCTTAACAGTCAATTTACAAATAATGCATTCAGATTTGTGGAACTCACAATGTGCTGAATCTCCACAAATTAGTGTCGATACTATGACAACCAATTTGAATGTGACAAGAAACTGGTGTCTGAAAAGAATATATATATAGAGAATTTATATCCCCGGATTTTGCCTAGGGCGTCAAATTGGCTAGAAACGGTCCTGAACTAACCCTTTAAATTTGGAATTATTTCAAAATTATATTGATATCATTATATGTATTATTGTTATTGAATTATAAGTATACATATATAATTATAATTACATATGTTTTTGTGCTGTAAATCCTTTATATTTTCAGATAAAAGTGGTGGCCATGTATTATAGTGATGTTTCCTGTATCTAATTTCTAATTGGTTAAATTGTTGGGAGCAATGCACCTGGCGCAATGCGGCACCAGGCGTGACGCAAGTGTTTTTTTGCTAGTTTCAGCCCGACGCTGTTGTCATTTTGAACATTGGATCATTTTGAAAAAATGCATTTGCGCCCATTTGTGCGCCCATGGGCGGGCTGGTCTGAAAAAGAGGTGTGTTCAGGTGCATTGCTGGCGCGTTGCTATTTTGAGTTAACTGAAAGACTGCGCCATTGACCATCAAAAACCCCCCCAAAAAACCTGGTATAAAGTAATGGCGCAGTAGCAGTAGTTATTTTTTGTTATTTAAAGAGCGCGTTAATATAGGTGGGTCCACAGTGTGTGTACACTCTGCTTATTACAGAAACAGGGACACACAGCAGCACGGATCCATCTCTGGAGACGGTTCTGCTTTGCGCTTGCAAATTCTGCAGTTGTGGTGATAGCAAAATCCGCAGGGCACGGGCGCAACTGGCTCTAAAGGGATTCATGGAGATGGAGACTCTGTATTGGTTTATTGCACTTATGCCAAACACACCCCATTACTCATTACGAGAATAGGGGGGAACACCACTTTAGACCATTGATTCCGGGCGCGTTTGTTAGGTCCCCGACCGTTTTTTCCCGTCGTTAACTTGAAAGTGGATTTGGACACGCCCTAAGGCACCGGCACGTGGCTTTAGACCTTGCGCCAGGGCGGACTTACCCATTAGGCAAAGGTAGGCGACCGCCTTGGGTCCCCAAAAGCCAAGGGCCCCCTAAAATGCTTTTCATATAGGAGATGCGCATTAAGCGCTGACACGCGAACAATTGCTGATTATGGTGTTTATTACCACGACACCACCGTCAGAGCGGAACGTGACTTCTGGGTCTCCTGCTTGAAGGAGATGATGTAAATGTATAATTGCCCTTTCATTATTTTTTTCAGTTTTATTTAAATTTGTAGTTAAAATAACTAAAAAATAAATGTATTTTAAAGTTTAGAATTAGACAGCCTTTGCACACAGGCTTACGCTGGTAACTCATCAGTGGACTTTCCTCGTCAATATAGGCTATATTTTTCACACTTTTCTCATTCTCACTAATTCAAGGTTTTATATGAATGAATCTCTAAATGGAACCAACTTTCTTCAGAAAAGTTTTGATGGCATTTCCATTTGATCTGATAAAGTAGCATTTATGAGAGGTACTGCTGTTACCAGGGAAACCGCTATATTTCTGACGTTCCAAAAGCTCCTCCTGGCAGAGAATGAATGTTAATTTTCAATAATCCAGTCTGTAGTTTTTGTTCAGACCAATGCGAAAATCCACCCACATAACCCCGTTTTAAATTAATATAATAACTTATACTTCTGACTCCCCCCTGGTTTAAATGCTCAATTGTGAGGTTTATCATTTTATAATTTATTTTGTTTTTGTGAAAACCTGTATCTCAACTGTAAATCAGTTGCTATTTCATGGTCTACAACATGAAAGAAAGCCATTATAACATGTACATGAAAAATTTAGAAACATTGGACACAACTATGGGGCACCATTGTGCAGTAGCAAGCATCACAACAAAAAAGAATCCTCAAGGTTGATCTAGGAAAATGTGTGCAATGTGTGCTATATTTTGCCTGGGGCCCCCAGTTCACTAAATCCTTCCCTACCTTGCGCTTAGATCATTAAAATAGGGTCCTTGGTGTTAAAAAAAAGACCCAGTGTTGCAACACTCCCTGGTCTTACATAAATAAAAATAAAAAATAAAATGTAAAATTAATATTCTTAAAAAGTATATTAAAGGCATACACTGTCAGACCTGTGCCCCAATACACACTATCTGCAGTATAGCTAATACCGACCCGTATAGAGACATTTGACATTTTGTTCAGTTTATTCAGTACAAGACTTTCTGCTAACCCACAGTCAGAGGTTAGCAATTAGTGAGTCAGGCTTTCAAACCTGGGTCACTTCATCTTAAACTAAAGGCTGTGAAAATTCAAGAATCTTTAGAAGGTATTTGAGTTATATGGCCTTGATCTCCAGTTGTTTGTAGCCTTGGACTGAAAATAACTCTATATGAAGTTTATTTAAGAAATGCAAGGTATGACTGCAGTCAGTTATTATACCTTTTTTTTCATTTACATTGTTACAGTATTTTAACACTGTTCGTTTGTCTGAGGACATGAGCAAAGACTAGTCTCTGAATTCAAAATTTTTTTTGAATAAAAACTAGATAAATGAACACATCAAAGGCTAAAGGACCAACCAGCATTTTGCAAATGTACAATACATCAGCCACAGGGTAAGGGCAAGTTTGCTGATTTTCAACCAGCTTTGTATTGTTATGTAAATCAACAAATGTGTATGATTTCTCTGCAATACCTGCACTGAGATATCCCTGTTTATATCCCAAGTTCAACACATGATGTAAAACAAGAAAAAAGCCAGAATTGCCATTGCCATTCTGAGAAGAAAAGTAACTCGCAATTGTATTTTTTATTTTTTTTATGCTCTGGGAGAAAAAAAATATATAGTATTGGGGGAATGCAAACTCAGAGTTCAAAGAAAAAAATCATAATTGAGAGATGTAAAATTTGAAATTGCAAAAAATAAATAAATAAAGTTTACATCTTGCAATTCTGTTTATATCTCACAATTCTGACTTTTTTTTCTTCAGAGTCGTAATTGTGAGATAAAAAGTCGCAATTACCTTTTTATTATTTGAAAACGGGCTTCCATAGTTTTCTCTAGCCATGTAGCACACAAATATATATATATATATATATATATACAGCCAACTTCTATTAAAACTCCATCTTGCCAAGGGTGAATTACCCCTCTAACTCAGGTAGCTGCATTGAAGTGGGTTTGAATCATGATATGATTCAGTCTCTCTTCAAAGCCACGTGATTCAGTCCTCCTTCAATGCAACTCGACTCTGAGTGTGTTAAACTGGTTGATGGATTGTTCATTTGAAAAGTACGGATTGGTCCTTTTGTCTCAAGATGTAGATTATTTAAATTCAGAGACTCAACTTTCCTCATTTCCTCAGAAGAATTGCAGGTACAGCACTCTGAAATTAGTTCACCTGCACAGCTGAGCTCAGAGAATGGAAGCCTCACACTTCTGCATTAAAAAAAGGGATTGCTTCCTCTCTGTATAACCAGGAACAAGAAAATTATTTGCCACCATTAATAGCATGAACATGAGCCCTTTGTCATTCAGTGAGGTTGTTTCACAATGAAGTTCAACGTTTCCTTGTCCGGACAGTAATTTTAGAGGAAGGTGAGGCCTACCATCATTTTGCCTTTCAGGTGTTTAGAAGTCTGTAATTAATGCAAGTCACTTTGAAGCACAGCAGACTTCGGAATTAAGAGTCTTGCCTTGTGGTCTGACAGTGACAGGACAAACAAACGCACATGCATTGAGAGCGAGAGAGAAAAAAGCAGGGAGGTAAAATGCAGACGTACAGGAGTCACACTTGTGGATGAAGCCACAGGCAGCAGGAAGTGCTTTGAGTAATCTGTACTAATGAGACCGTGTACCTGCTTACTGTCAGAAAAAATGAGACGGGCACACACAAATGCGCACATACACACACACTGCTGCGCTTAAGTTTTCAGCTACACACCTTGCTGACTCATTTTGATGTACCGCACAGCCACACACATACATTTTTACCCTTTGACTTCAATTTCAGCCTAATTTCGATTCTGGTCCACGGTGAGCTTTGACTCTTTTGGTATGGGGGAGAAGGCAAAGCAGGCATTAGAGATTTGAAAACAGCCTAATTTAGCACTGGCCCATGAGATAAGAGCTCCGTCAGCTTATCATAGAACAAACAACCATCAGACCCGATCCCCCTGATACGTCATTGTTATTAACTCCAACAAGAGGATGAATAATTCAACATGTTAATCTCTCTCTCAACACACACACACTCCCACACACATTAACATTTCATTTGCAAACACACATGAATGCATGGACACAGGCAGGCTCATCTAATGATAATGTATATCTCAGTGTACCTTTGAGTTGTTTATATACATATGTTCATGTGGTGTCAAATAAGTGGACACTTCACTTTGGTGTGTGCCATTGTGTGCCAGCTGAAAGGGACTATAATTATGAAAGTGAAAGTGACATGTAGCCAAGTATGGTGTCACATACTCAGAATTTGTGCTCTGTATTTAACCCATCCAAGTGCACACACACCCCCAGCAGTGAGCAGTGAACACACACACTCCTCCCACCTACAATCCCTGCCAGTACCGAGACTTGAACCAACAACCTTTGGGTTACAAGTCGGACTCTCTAACCATTGGGCCACGGCTGCCCCATAATTATGTGTGCTGATCTTACTGAAGGCAAAGTGTGTCTGGTGCCGCTAATGACACACTTTGTCTTCTTTCAAGCAAACTAGACAAAAAAATAATGACTGTTTCCAAGCACATTTCAAACACTCTGCCCGTCTTTCGTTGTATGGACAATGCAAATGTCCACACCCAGTTGGGTCACTCAAATAACCTGAGATTACTGAGATGCAATGAGGTACATTCAGTCCACAAGTACTGCAGAAGTGGAAGTATGTGTTCGCAAACTAGTAGGAGATGCTTTAAAGTCTGCTAAATTAAAGCTAGCAGTTTGCCACTTCAGGTTTGAGCTGACAAAGACATATCAATATCCATTTCTCAATATAGAGATTGCTTTTGTAGTTCATCAATAGCCCATTATACTTGTAATTTTTTTCTGTTATTGTAACTTGCAGTAAGTAATTTAATTCTTGTCATCACATACTGATAATCTTTCAGACAATTTTATAAGATATGTTTTGTTATACTGTGAATTCGTATATACATGTGTTATCATATTACCACCAGATTCCTTCCTCTACGCATATGAAAATTGACTTTATTACCTTTTCTTTCAATATTCTATCAGGTCACACTTAATTTTTACAGTTTAATGTGCTGGTTTTACAAATGAGCTTTTAGTAAGTCCTGCTAAACAATCCCACCTTAGCAACTGTTGCCTGTCGTCTGCCATTTTCTCAGACAAGCTTTGCTCTTTTTTAACAAGTCTAATGAGGATCTGCATGCACGTTAACTAAAGACCGTTAGCTGCGTGTATTAATCAAAAAAATGTGGCGCCTCAACAGTAGATTTCATGGGTGTTTCAATGATATGAGTATACATCCCGTAAGGCAGTCACTCAAAATTCATGTGCATTAAAGTACATTACCATTCAATTGTCTGGGGTAGGTAGGAATTTAAAAAATGTTTTTGAAAGAAGTCTCTTACAGTGGGTACGGAAAGTATTCAGACCCCCTTAAATTTTTCACTCTTTGTTATATTGCAGCCATTTGCTAAAATCATTTAAGTAATTTTTTTCCTCATTAATGTACACACACAGCACCCCATATTGACAGAAAAAAAAAAAACAGAATTGACATTTTTGCAGATTTATTAAAAAAAGAAAAACTGAAATATCACATGGGCCTAAGTATTCAGACCCTTTGCTCAGTATTCAGTAGAAGCACCCTTTTGATCTACTTACCGCGCACACCCGGGAGGTGGTCCTCCCAGTTTGAGGGGCTGAGAAAAGAGTTGTGTGCAACCGAGAGTTTGACCCAGCAGCAGTGACTTGTGATGAGTGACGCAGTCTTGCGCTAGCTCCCTAGCTCCCTGCCGATCCGGTGCCCTCAGCCAGATGCAGGAAATTATAGTGATTCAGTGTAGTGTAGCGAGTGTATCAAGATACACGGTTGTCGCAGCGCGCACACTCATATGTTTATCTCGGGTTGTGGTATCATCTTATCGCGATGCTTGTGATGCGACTTGTCTGAGTCTGGTTGTCACAGCTGGTGTGGTGTGGGTACAGTGGTGGCGAGGCCACGGTATATAGTCGGGTCACAAGTCACAGAGTTTGATGTGAGGTGAAGCCTGCAACCTCTTTGATGGACCGTCGCGTTCAAGGTTTTTAGCGTGGGGCTATTTGTGGCAGAGGGCTGATCGAGATACTGTGGCAGTCTTCGGGTTAGAGACGGTGTGTAGTAGGTCTGTTATACCAGGTGTGGCGCGCGGCGCGCCATGTGGCATCAGACGAGGTGTGCGCAGGATATAGCCCTAGAGATGTGTGTGTGCTAGTGACTAAGGCTTTTCGTCCAGGATATCCCTGTACTTGGTCGTCCGCTAGTGGTTGCATCTTTCCTCGATTGCGGGGGCAACCCCGTTAGCAGACAACGAGTCCTGTGTAGAACCGATTGGTGGAAACAGCAGTGAAAAGGGAAAGTTACTAACCCCCATCGCTAGCATCATGAATATGCTGCGGTCAAACAGACGTCCCAGGACGATCCGTTTGACTATATGGGTGGAGGCACGAATAGAAGGTTGGGGAACATTGACCGGGTTCCCTGTCTTGTGGTGAGAAGCTGGGTTTTCTCCACACATCACCGCTTAGATATTAAGCCAAACAGTCTGTCATGTGGTGAGGATGTGGCCATTGTCAGACCAGAAGAATCTTATTTTCTCCATCTTGGAGTCATTCAGGTGGTTTTTGCAAACTCCATGCGGGCATGTATGTGTCTTGCACGGAGGAGAGGCTTCCGTCAGGCCACTCTACCATAAAGCCCCGACTGGTGGAGAGCTGCAGTGATGATTGACTTTCTACAACTCTCTCCCATCTCCCGACTGCATCTCTGAAGCTCAGCCACAGTGATCTTTGGGTTCTTTTTACCTCTCTCACCAAGGCTCTTCTACCCCGATAGCTCAGTTTGGCCAGACGGCCAGCTCTAGGAAGGGTTCTGGTCGTCCCAAAAGTCTTTCATTTAAGGATTATGGAGGCCACTGTGCGCTTAGGAACCTTAAGTGCAGCAGAAAAATTTTTGTAACCTTGGCCAGATCTGTGCCTTGCCACAATGCTGTCTCTGAGCTCTTCAGGCAGTTCCTTGACCTTGATTCTCATGTGCTCTGACATGCACTGTGAGCTGTAAGGTCTATATAGACAGGATGTGTGGCTTCCTAATCAAGTCCAATCAGTATAAACAAACACAGCTGGACTCAAATGAAGGTGTAGAAACTCTCAAGGATGATCAGAAGATATGGACAGCACCTGAGTTAAATATATTGAGTGTCACAGCAAAGGGTCTGAATTACTTAGGACCATGCGATATTTCAGTTTTCCTTTTTTAATAAATCTGCAAAAATTTAAACAATTCTGTGTTTTCCTGTCAATATAGGGTGCTGTGTGTACATTAATGAGGAAAAAAATTAACTTAAATGATTTAAGCAAATGGCTGAAATATAACAAAGAGTGAAAAATATAAGGGGCTCTGAATACTTCCGTACCCACTTATTCTCATCAAGGCTGCATTTATTGGATCAAAATATAGTATCACTTTTTATCAATGTTGGAAACTCTTAAAATCTGTGAAAACTGTCTCACATTGTTTTCAGGATCCCTTGATGAACAGAAATAGCAAAATAATTGAATTAATTTGAAATACAAATCTGTTGTAACATGTAAAAGTATTTTCTGTCACTTTGGTTCATTTAATACATTCTTGCAGATGTAAAAATGAAAAGAAAGAAAAAAAAAAACACCTTTGGTTCATTAGCCGGGTTTCCATCCAAAGTTGGGAATTTAACATATGCGCAAAACTGGAATATTGCGTAAAACATTTGCAAAAAAGCATAGTTTCCATCCAACAAGTCAAAGAGAACAAAATAGTCACTTCCGGATAAACTGGCACTATAAATCACTGAGAAAAGTAGGAGAATATAATAATTTTCATATATAATAAATTACTTGTGCCTCAGAGGAAGCAGACGAAACACAATGAATGCGGTCATTGCTTTTGGAGGTGGATGCTGCTGTTTGGGAACGCAGTTGTGTAAGACATTTCTGGGAGGCAATTATACAGAAACACTTTGATGACAGACTTTGCTCGTGCATTTCCGAATGACCATAGCAACATTTCAGATGCTGTGGAATGAGATCGGTCCGCTGGTTAGTCAGGTTTTGCCGTCCCATAGCGCAAAGAGCTTCCCCGGAGCTTCAGTCACTCATTTGTTTCAGAGGTAATTTTCTTTGGCCATTTGCCAACATTTATTCATCCGTGATGCCAAAAACCAAACTGGACATTTAGCTAGTCAAAGGCCATGGGTAATGCAGGTGAGCACTTATGTTCACAGGCACCGAGCAGGTCAGACCACAACACGTCTACCATGAACACTTCTATTAATTAAGTTATTCATGAGCCCATGAGACTTGGAGCAGTCAAAATTACAAAGCACTCAAATGATCAAAAAGCACCCTGGGCTCACTTGAGCGATCCTCCACAAAGTTTTCAAGAGAATGGTGACCTGTGTGTTAATCAGTGAGAAAGTTAATCTCAGAGGATGCTCTATGGGTGTAATTTGGTTGTTGTTTTTTTGTATGAAACTCAGCTCGCTCATCAACAAAACCCCATTAGTCAGTGAATGTGGGAACCAACCACCCGTATCCTCCATCTCAGCATGGACGCCCTCCTCTCCGCTGATTCCTGACTGACATTAAGATAAAGGTGAGAAAGAAATGCCCAGCTGAGCTGATGCCCGTCACCAGGGTAAATTATAGCTTGCGGTCTGACATTTCCATTGTATTGGTAGAGTGCTGTTTTATTATCCTAATTAGGCCATTAGGTACATCACTGATCTTGCGCCTAGAGATGGCCGGCACTAATAAAGAACAGATAAACCCTGGGATAAAAGAGAAGCGACAGAGAGAAACCGATGGGAGAGATGAAGGAAGAAAGCCAGATAGAAGGGAAACCAGAAAGGAGAGCGAGGAAGCTCTTGTGACAATGGCCCTGGCAAACCACAGTAGAGACAGAGCTGTGAACTGAAAGAGATGAATAGATAAAATACATATACAGAGAGAAAAATAGAGGAACAGAGATACGAGGGAAAATCATGGAGGTGGAAGGATTTAAAGATGAATACGGTGGACGTTGCTCAACGGTTTTAGAGATTGAATCAGAGAGAGAGCAAGATTCAGTTATGAGTTCACAGTGGAACAGGTGACAGAACAAAGTGTGCTGTGCTCTACTGTATATCCACAATGGGATATTTATACATACTCACTCAAATATCACTCCCTCTGGATAATTGGACACAACTTGTGATGAAATATCAAACCAGCTCCTGAGGTTGGACTTTTTAGGCCTTCCTGAATATGGCAAGGTCCTGTAAACAGTCAGAAATCAAGTTGAGAAAGACTGTTCACCCTTACAATCTCATATGCCCCTAAGTTTTGTCAGATTTAAGCATATGGAAACGTATACATAAACATGTTTGCTGTTTTGAAACTCACAGTTATGGACTGAGTCAGGTGGGGGTGAGAACAATGCTGAGAGGAACATGGCCGTTGCCAAGGATAGGTGTAGGATATTGGAAGATGGAAAGATCATTATCTACATCAGAGGTTTTCAAACTTCAAACCCTCAAATAGGAGGGAATGTGACAAGCCCCCTTCATGAAAGATAAAAGCAGGTAAATATATGTATTTTATTTTATTGTGAAAATTGACATATTGTTCAAAAATAAGTTTTGTTTGGAGACTTTCTGCTTGTTAGATGTTTGGCAACAATTGAGGGAAACTATCATCAACTAAAAATCACCTTTTTGTGAAAAATAATTGCAAAAATGGCTCATAAAAGTTAAAGGTCTTGCATCATATGTTTGCAGAAACCACATGTGTTGAGATTTTGTTGTCCAATGCAATGAAATATTTATGTTTTTAGATGTCTAAATACATTTGGGGTCATAGTGAACAAACTTTTTTTATATATATATATATAATTATGTGTGTTTAAAGTGTCTTATGTTCACCAAGGATGCATTTATTTGATCACAAAAATACTAGAAGAAAATCTTTACTTTTTATTTTTAATGTTTATTAAAAAAAAATCACATTTTCACATTTTTCAACCTGTAAAACATATTTAGTCAAATTTGACAGTGCTAAAAATGCTTTTTATGATTTTGTTCCTCACATTTTTAACAGATCCCTGTAACACCCTACTGCAGCCTCTAAATAAAACTGCATGCAAGGACCTTATATTTCCTCTATATTCTTAGTTTCAGTCATCAGTTTCCCAACTATAAAGTTCAAAGCTTGCAGGGAAAGTTTTATATTACATGAAAACAGTGTCTGTATATAACATAGCGTAACTGATTTATGAAACGCTATGATCATTCTCGGCTATGGTGGAGTTTTTGTTATGTCAGGGGGTGTGTTTAACGACTTAAATAATGATTTAAATATGGTTTTCCTCATCTAACCAAGTCATTAGAAGTTTGCCCATGTAAGCATTATTAATGGGAAAAGGCGATGTCTAATTAAGAAGTGTTTGAAAGGCCTTGACCTTTCTGCAGACAGTCTGTAAATCATAACTGCAGGGTTAAATATGACATTAATTTTCTCTTGTACCTGCTAATGCACTGATGAAAGTGTGAAGTTGGTAGGTAAGGTGGGAAACCAAGATACATATTTAATTAGTGAATGTTCAAGACAACATCCCTGTTTTTACTCTGAGTGGAGCGATGAAGGTGAATTTTAGATTACTTTTAATCAACCTGCAATGCATTTTTTTTTTTTAAATCTGTGGTTCATTTTAAAAGTAGCCACTACAATGGTCTTACCCCAATAAAATAATTGCATTTACACAAGCAAAACAAATATTTACAAATGATCTGTACCTTACATCGGCTTAGTCTCCATGGCAACCACAGATTTTCACACAAAGTTGAAAGGATGGGATCCAAAAAAGGTGCAATTGAGTATGCAAATGAGCATTAATTGTCATGTGAAATTGTCAGAGTGCTTTAATTGTGTTGAGCCTGACCAGGGAGGCAGACGGAACAGTGTGCAAAAAATAGTGAGCAGGGTGAGGCGTGGATTGGTGACCGTCGCTCTTCACTCTGTTTGTTTGACACATGCCCTTATTCAGTTTGATTTATATGTGCTGCCTGTCAGCCCATTATCCTTGTAAACTACGACAAACAAACGCCCTTTATCTATGATCGATTCCGTTCATATGTGCCAGTCTAATTTTCACGCTCTCTCTGACTTTCACTCCTGCTCTCCAGATAACATTCATTCATAGCTGAAACACACAAAAGCATACTGAAAATGCATTTCTGCTGTGACCCATCCAGATTGAGGCCCATAGTGAAATCACTCTCCATGTGTAAAACATCTTTCATCCATTCATGTAGACAGTAGTTCCTCCCATGGTGCTGCCGCCAAAGTGCTGAACATAAATGCGTATGTGCAATCCTAACTGCATTATCTTATTCCTGATCACCAGTAAACAAGAACCAGTGAAACCATCGTAGAGATATACTACCAACGTTTCCATGTGTCTTATTTGCATATAAGTGGCCTGTGGGTACTTCAGTTCCAATAGTTGCCATGTTTATGCACTGGCTAATGACACACCATGCATGTGTGAACAGCAAATTGGTAGTGATGAACAAGAAGGGTAATATACACTAATGTTCACACGTTTAGGGTCAATACAATTTTGTTTTTAAATAAAGCAAAGCAAACTTTAATTCAGCAAGGAGTCATTAAATTGATCAAAACTGGCAGTAAAAACACAAAATAATTCAGTTTCAAGTAAATGTTCATTTTTGAAACTTTCGATTAAAAAATGTCCATAAAATTAAGCAGAACAACTGTTTTCAACATCAGTAATAATAATAATAATAATGTTTCTTGAGCATCAAATCAACATATTAGAATGATTTCTGAAGGATCATGTGACACTGGAGTAATGGCTGCTGAAAATTCAGCTTTGTCGTAACAGGAATAAATTATATTTAGAAATATATTCAAATTGAGAAGGTATTTTATAAAGTAATAATATTTTACAATATTACTGTTTTTACTCTATTTTTAATCAAATAAATTCAACCCATTGAGTATAAAATACTTATTTCATTGTAAATCCCAAACTTAATTTGAACATTAATGTACAATGCCCCAAAGTATATTTAGACACTTAAAAATATACATATTTTATTGCATTTGACATGCACCAGTGATATCTGCAAACAAATGATGCAATACCTGTTTCCCCCTCATAACTAATTTCACTCTTCTGAGCCATTTTTGCAATTATTTTAATTGCACTCTAGTGGACGGCGCCAGTTTCCCTCAAGTTCACGTTTTGCCAACGTATGACATGCAGAAAGTGTTCAGACTTCTTTTTTTAACAATATATGTTTTATAATATATAATGCAAAGTCCTAATACCTTTTGGCCAGTGTATTTGTCTATCTTCACGCATGTTTGCGTGAGTGTATGTTAGCATGTGTTGTGTGCGAGTTCCCAGATGGCCCCCTCCTCTTGTTAGAAATGGCCAGTAGCCCAGCTGGGCTAGCATAGATGCTTTGCGGGTGTGCAGAGAAGTGATAGACACACACCAGTAGCTCCAAGTGTTGCAGAACTCGAGAGGAATGAGAAAACAGGATAAAAAGGTAACTCTTCACACCAAACACCACCTTGAAAATACTCACAGCATCATGTATTTTTACCATTCATCATACCTAAGCAAATGTTGTAAAAAACATCTCTGAAATCTACACTTACTCCATGTGGCGTCCAGCTATTGTGGGTTGGGATGATAAATTGAACATATGTATTGCAATAAATCTGCTCAAATTACTTTTTCTGGTCTGATTTTCTGTCTAATGTAGATCGAAATGGAAAGTGAATGAATTGAGCTTCATTTCCTGAATACTGAATGGTTGTCATTTAGTTTGTATGCTAACATTTGCCTAACCAAATAGTCCTTAAAGTGACAGTTCACCCAAAAACAAAAATTCTGTTATCATTTACTCACACTCATGTAATTTCAAACTTGTTTGACTTACATTCTTCTAAGGAACACAACAAATATTTTTGGGTGCTTTCACACTTGGTTCAATTGCCAGGTCTGAACCAAAGTTCGACTGATCTGGCTTCCCCCTGCTAGAATGTGTTCACACAGTTGTTTGGTTCTTAACATGGTACGTTTGCGTCATTGGACGGGCAGATGTTTATCCCTGTAACGAGTAACGACTATGCAGGAGTAGATGGCAAAATGGATGGATAACATTGCTTTCTCGCCTTATTTTTGTACTCTAGATTTGACCACCACAGCATGGCACATGAGTCTATTTGTCACAAATATAATGCAAAGGTTCAAAAGAACGTGGGAATCAATTTCTGCTGAAGGCGAGCGAAAAAAGAGATACAAATTATCTCTGCTTGCAGTGCATCAGTCATGCTTGTCAGCATAGTGAGTGACAAAACACAAATAGTTTTTATCAATTGCATTAAACAAAAATTATATATTTATTAGTTACATTTATGTAGCGCTTTTCTGGGTACTCAAAGCGCTTTACATGAAAGCGGGGGAATCTCCTCAACCACCACCAGTGTGCAGCATCCACATTATACAGTCAACAAGCGCATTTCACTTCCATAGTTTAGTAAGGTTGTGTTCAAACGAACCATACCCTAGTTTGCGTAAACTGTACCCCTGGACATCTTTTTCAGTCAGACTCCAGTACAGTTTGTGGGTGTTCACCCAAGTTCAGAAAACATTATCCAAACAAATCGAAGCAAAACGAATCCAGGTGCACACCAAAAGTGCTAGCATAAAAGAGTGTTGGTTCCAACAAGTCTGGACCCCACTGACTTTTATTGCACGGGCAAAAAGTACCTTATTTTCCACAGAAGAAATTTAGTCATGCCAAGTTAGACAGAACGAAGATAAAGTAAATAACATAAGTCTATATATATATATATTTATATATATATTTTTTTTGGTGAACTATCCTTTAATGGTGCCTAGGTGATTAAATAATGGCAAAAACATTCACATATACACACTTTGTGGGCAGATAAATGTTGCGTAATGAAGCATGGTTCATTTGCTTACTCCCTGCACGGCCACATTAGATTAAGCAAACAAGCTTGTTCCAGTGCTTTGGTGGTAGTTACAGTAAAAATATTTGATGTATCTTTTTTCCCCAGCATTCTGTTTCACTGTAATGTGACTGATGACATTGGCAAAAACAACAGGCTCGAGATAGAGAGTGCACAGAATGTAGATGAATGTGAACGGGGAATGTGTGTGGGAGAGAGAGAGAGAGAGAGAGAGAGAGAGAGAGAGAGAGAGAGAATGGCATGCAGTCGCTGCATGGATTTAATGCTAGTATCCATCACCCTCTACACAAAGTATGTGGGGGAGTGTATGGGCCTTTAAGAGGTTATTACACATGCTCTTTGCCACTGTAGGGACCAAACACACTTGGAGTCCAACCTCCAGCAAAGATGGATCACACCGACTTATCTCGTCTGAAATAAAAACCAAACAAGCACTTCATCTTCCAACATAAAACCAAAACCATGCTGTGCACAGTAAAACCTAATGCCGTTCAGCATGCGGTGCAGAAAGAAATACATCTGCTCTGCTGTAAATACAGTAGCTGTATCTAAAGTCAATGTGTGACTGATTTATAGAGGGATGTATGAAATGTGTGGGCTTATGTATCTTGATGCTTTTTATGCAAATAGCCATATTTATTGTTGAAATGCACAACATATCAGTACCATATCAGCTATCAGACAACTTGTACATTTTTTCAGTTCTGGCACATACTAGATATTTAATTGCGCATGCTAATTTCCCCATTAATAATAAAACATTAATAATTCAATAACACTGTTCAATGTAATCTTTATCAATTCTCAAAATGAAAATAATTGTTTTTCCATACTGCACATTATTTTGTCATATTGCCTACATTTAATTTTACCATACAACATTCTAAATTGTATTTTTTATATATTGAATGAATACCCATTTTTCATATTGTACGTTATGTTGTGATGACTACCAGTGTTATTTTAGTGTCATTGAGATTTAAGTTGTAATTTGTATTAATATTTTTAATCAGTTTTTATTTTCATATATTTTTTTATTTTAATTTTGAAAGTTTTTGTTGTAATTTTTTGTAGTTTTTTTGTTATAGCCACCAATATATATATATATGATTATTTATTAACACTATTTCTTAATGGTTTTAATTTTAATTTCAGTTTAACTGAAATATCACTATAATTACTGATACCTATTCACTTGTTGCATGTAAAACTATTCATTTCTGAATTGTTTATTTATAATTAACATTCCATACTAAAATTTTCTGCCATAAGGTTTATCGACTTATAGTTATTGGTCATAATCTAAATAAAGGTTTCCTTTATTGTCATAGCACTTAGTGAACTGTGTAGTGTGATATTTATTTAATATGAAGAGCTGCAATTTGTGTAGGCTTAATATGTTAATGTTTGAATTGTGCACCAGCAAAGTAGCATGAAACCACATATATGCACCTGGAGAGCAATAGTGAGTGAGTGAGTGTTTAAGTCAGTTTGATTTTTCTTTTTTTTTTTTTTTTTGCGACTTTTGCTGTGCAAGCTGGTCTTGCCTATACTCCACGTCATTGCGCCAGTTCTTCTCCCAGGCCAGAACCGGGAAGTAGAGTCAACAGAGCTCCGCTTGCCGTATGGCGACAAGCAAAGGTGAAACAAAAGTGGTGCCGTTGGCTGGTGTATGTCGGTGTGTATGTGTCCCTGAGAGAGGGGAGAGAGGGAGAGAGAGAGAGAAATCGATGGCTCACTGCTCTCTGCCTCTCAAATTCTCCTTTGGCTGATCCCTCAGCCTGTAAATCCCATGCGTGCTGGCTGGACTCACCTTTATCCACACATGCACGTCAAGACGGGTGCCGTTTGGAAGACCAGATTATAGAGATTTATTGGCCATTTGCAAAACATTTTTTAGATTCATTATGTGCAAATTTACTAGCAATTTACTTTTATGAATGCAAATAAATTTAACATAAATGCAGCAGTCATAAATTGTTCATATCAACCATAGTCCATATCAACATTCATAGATACATGTGTGATGTCTGACAGATCTTATACGCTTTTCCGGTGTTGTCAGTACACAGTAATGTACTGACAGAGATTACTTTTTGCTTTGGCGTGACAGGTGTGACTCATGAAGATGAAAATCCCCATAATCTCTGCTGAAATAATACTGTTGTTCCCTAAAATCATACAATAGCAATATGTTGTCCCTTTCTGTTCTGAGAAAATCTGATTTTTTATTTTATTTTAACATCTGGGCATATGCGATGGCAATCCATTGGATGATGTTCCTCAAAGCAAAGGATAATCAAATGCAATTAAAACGCTTCATGTCATGGCTTTACTCTTAAAAAACAAACAGTGCTGCTTCCATTCCTCAACCTATTCTTCATTAGAGGAGACAGCTTGCAAAACCAGCCAGAAATCACACAATCTAGTGACAGTAAACTCTCAAATAATATGCCACAGTTTTAAAACGCTTTCCTGCAGTCTTGAGTTAAAGAACCTAAGGAACCTGTCATTTTGTTTTATGTCTCCTCTTCTGTATGTGAATTGGTTTGTTGAACACATCTTTAGAAACTGTTCTGTTGAAAAAGAAAAAAGAAAAAAAAAGACTAGCTATATGCATGGATACATGGATGAATAAGTGCCACAGTTATTTACAAAAAGGATCTAAACGGACACTCAATGTTTTGATTGGAGGCCACAAGGAACATAATAACTGATGCCAATCGTCTATTTGCTGGATCTGTCTTCTCTCTATTTCTCCTACACAAACACAAGTGAAGTGAATAATAATGAAATGGTCTCTCAATGTGTAGCCGATAATCAAATTCAATCACTTTAGCAAACATTTTCTCAGTGTGTGTCTTAGATACTAACTACCAGCATTTCAACTTAACCAAGCACAAAATGCAATAAAAATATGTGCTGTAACTGTATTTAAATTAATCCACTACATACGGTATATTATATTATATTACATTACATTATATTATATTTAAAGCTGTGAAAAATGAAACATTAATCTCTGAAGTAACTATCACAATTATGAATACTTGTGATACTGACGTTGTATTGAAATGATTGATCCTCACATAAAAAAACTGATACCAAATATTTGAACTAGGATTTAGTAATTATTTATCGTAAAAATTATTGCGCAACATACATTTTACAGTGAGGGGGAAAAAAATACATTCAAACAGAGAGAGCTGATATAGGAATGAAAATGACAGAAATGTCACCAAATACATTAAAAAGGCATAGCTAAATGTGATATTTATTGTAATGGGTTTATGTGAATATTTTAAGTATAACAACATTATAAGTTACACAATAGTATAACTTAGAATCATTTTTAAAACTAAAAAACATAATAATACCAATTAATTTAAATTTATTAATTAAACTTATAACAAGTTTAACACTTTAATTAAAAGTTGTTATTTAATGTAATGTTAAATGGCTATAATTACTCATTTATCCTCAGAAATGGGGGGAGGGGGTCCATTTAATAGAGGCATCAGTATCAGTATTGGTTATGCATGAAAATGTGTCTGATTAAAAATTTGAATATGATTATTTGATTAATTGCAGAAATTACAGAAACCTGTGTGATTTGTTATTTTTAAACCGATTGACAGCCCTTAATGTAATAGATGTAGACAAACTGCACTATTGTTACATATGAAACTAAAGTGTCAAAAACTGATTTTTACCCTCTTCATTTTCTTACAAATTGAGTCTGAGCTGCCCCAGGCACCAATAATCAATTGCAAGGGTTTAAGGCTGTTTCTTATTCCCAGCTTATGTATTTTTAAAGCAATGCCCTCTACAGTAACCACTATGTCTTTTTTCGCTTCCCTTGGCTCTTTGCCATTCAATGCATGTGTCCTCCCAGTCCCTTGGACCTTTCTCACTCCATACTTAAGAGCAAATTCCCACTAGTGCAACACTCACAATAGAGAGCCATCTATTTGATGAAAGAGATCCATCCAGACAGCGATACCCAGCTGTGTCTGAATGTCTAATCCCACTGTGAGTGATCCCTCCTGAGCGCTCGGGCGCTCCCTTGCCTTCCATCCTCCAACACCCAGTCTCTCTTTGTCTGGTGTATCCTTTTATACATACTCAGGTGTGAGTGAAGACCATGGAGCAGAGCAGAAGCAACGAAACAGAAATCAAATGTGAGACTGAACAGGTGAGCGATGCAGGCTTGATTTAAGATTGGCTCCCTGCTTCAGTTGAATTATTTATTTATTTACTTCCTGTGGCACTGATCTGCATTCTTCCCTGAGGGCCGAGACACTTTTCAGACAGCGCTGCCATGTTTTCTGCTGTGACCGAAAGATGAAAAGCACATTGTTTTCTAAGCTATAATTGGCCTTTTTCTTCAAGAAATCTACATTGGACCTGAACCCATTCCATGATTTTATTCACCTAAACTGATTTAGACTTTTCAAAGCCACATGAGGCTTTGGAGTCATGTTAAAGGGGTCAATGAAACACTATGCATTTGTTTATCCTCTTGCCAAGTGCACCAGCAAGAACACTGACCGTGGCCAGAAATAATGACTACAAACCAACACGTATCAGTCTCGCGTGTGCTTACAGGTACTGAGCTGGGAAATTGAAACCGATCGTAACAATAAGTGCAACTCGCAGCGTGAAGATTGTTAGCTTGCCAGCTTCGCTTTTGATTCGCACTTGATTCGGGTCTTGCCTAACCTTCTGGAGACCTGATATTTTCCTTGCTTGCTTGTTTTGTGTGCGATTGAATTCATATTTTCTCTGGAGGTTTTCAAAGTGACCCGTAACTCTTTAACCGAGCGCCGCTTGTCTCCTTGGCTCTCGTTATGGATCCGCCGCACACTATTTAAGCAGATAGCATGCCACCTCGTTCATCCATTACAGAGCCTGCCCACACACGCATGCAAAACATTCACAAACCTCATGAACCTTCGAATGGCAGGCTGGGAAATGCTCCTGGGTTTGCATTTGAGCTCTGCCCACTGCCGAGCGCGACCCGACCTCCTAAAGCAGCGGAGGATTAGTATCTTGATATTCCTTCCAATGTTCCTTCCTGCCAGGCATCGGCTGTGGGTCAGCCTGGCCCTCACTTCTATTATTTTCCACTGTCCATCAGAAAAGTACAAAAGCTTCTAAGGGATGTCATGGAGAAAGGGTAAGGAAAGAACGAAGGAAAAGGAGGAATAAAGACTGCTGAGCTAATAGTGTGAGGGTAAATAATTGTACAAGAGTACAGTTTGAAAGTGCAATTAAAAGGAGATCTATAACTAGTGGACAATTCTTAAATAGACATTTAGAAATGCCCTTAACATCAATTATGTTTCATTAATTAGATGTTTTTTTCTGGTATCGATTGGCGACTATTATGCTTGTATGTACAATAACTGTAATAGCTTCTTCCTGCGATTGTGTTACAGAAATCTATTGCAAATTAAAGCTTTGTGGGGAAAATCAATATTCAAGCATATGATCTGAAAGCTGCTTTTTAGTCTGATAAAAGTGCTAGTTAACCTGGTACTGATTGAGGCCGGGGCAAATTTTTATAAGATCTAGCACAGTAACAGTACTGACTGAGGATCAGTTTGTGTTATTATTGAAGCTAATATGGAACAGGAGGAAATCTGATCTCAATCCTGAAAGATGCTTTGAGCAAACAGGAGGCAGACCATCTGTAAGTATATATTACCTAAATAAAGGAGCTCCCCTGACTAAAAAAAAAAAAAACTGATTATAAATGAATAAAGTTGCTATTCAGCCAAAGCTTTTTATGAATCGTTCAGTACAAATGGACAGTCAAGGGCACCTTCTTCTCCATCAAGGTTCACCTTGCCTTCAAAAGTGTGCATAATGCAAGAGAAAAAAAATTGGTTATTTTTCAAATGATGACTTTTAATATGTCTTAAATAGTTTAAGTATTACATTTCTATCATGACAACTCTCTGAGGGTTTAGCATGGTAATGTACATGGCAATGTTAAAGTATTTGGTCTTGGCAGAACAGATCTGCTACACTTCTGCTGAATTGCTGCTGCTGTTGTTTATTGCTGTTGTTGTAGATTATTGCTGCTGCTGCAAGCAAGTACAGGAACTTGCTACTGCCAATTCATATGGCGATACGGTGCCATGAGTATTATACACTACTGCTTCTGCACAAATCTCATGAAATCACCCTGTAGCAGATCTTTACAGGTGGAGCTGGGGAAGGTGGAGGGTTTCAGAGAACTCTGAAAGTGCGCTGCAGGAATCTCAAGTGAATGCTAGCCAGCCATATAAATGCAAGGCAGTAAGCTCATTGGCTGCATATGCAGCATGAACCAATCACCTTGTGCCAAGTCGTTTAACTCTCTAAATATCATCAGTTACACTAAACCACGTCAGAATGTGCCATCTAGAGTTTCATCACTGAACTATATATTTAAAAAAAATTTAAGTAATTACGTAAGTGTTAAATGGTGGAAAGATGATCTACGTATAAATAAAAAAAGGGAATTGAGCCTGCACAATTAAATACTCAATATCAAGTCAAATATATGTAAAACAAAAGCAATATCAGTTGATAACCAATATGGTTTGATATAATGCAATTTAATGTTAGCAAAAGACATGCACAAAAATACTTGAATATTTGAATAAATACAGATATTTTGCACAAATCTTTACTGAATATTGACTTAAAGGCACAATATGTACGTTTTTCTTTTAAAATATCCAAAAACCACTAGAACATTTTTATATATTTTGCTGACTTGTGTACTTTACATTATCCCAAATGTTTCGAAGAATGTTTAAATCCAGAGAAATAAGCAATTTTAACTAGTGACACGGACCGTGTCTATAGTGTCATTGTGTCGCCTGCCAATGACGTCATAACCCCTCGATTTCTGGTTGTGTTTTGTAGAAAACATGGAAACACCAAATACGCTTTAATATGTCATGCATTTTAATAGACCGGTGAAGACCGCACAGAGTAGCATAATTACAGAACTTCCAAATGTATCTAGTATGATAAAACAGCGCTGTTTTTTTTCCCACATACGCACGACCGGAAGCAGCGGAAGCGCTCGACTGTGGCATAATAAAAGCTCTACTGCTTTCGAACCGTGTGTTATGCTCGTTCAGCGGCCTCGTTTCGTTTCGATGGCTTTCAGCCTCACCCTGCTTCATTCTACTATGTTAATAAATCATTAGCTCATCCATGAACATGATTTCTGCCCGAGTCCCGTCGGATTGCATCGGCTGTGGGGATGAAGACGACAACTCCCATGATTCCACATTCAGTCAAGGCGTCATCAAACTATGCCTTTGTCTCTTTGTTTATTTTGAATATGCGCCCTCTAGCGGCGAAAATTACATATTGTGCCTTTAATATATAGTTTAGATCGATTCTGTACCTGTCTTTCTATCTATCTATCTATCCTTCATCCATCCAGCTTCAAAATGGGTGTAGTATAAAGTATCCAGGGAAGAGAGGGTGAAAAGTAGAGTGATGTGTCTAGGAAAGACAGAGCAAAAAAACAAATGCAGGGAAGACATAAACCCAAGAGGACAAAGAGGACGCCAAAAGCTGAAATGTAGCAATTGAGAGTAAGACTCTGTTTGAAAGACACAAGATAGGGACTAACAGACATAGAGAGAAAGAAAGGGAGATAGAGAAAGTGATGGGGAGAGAGGTGGCTTTCATCCAGGCAAACCTGGCCAGACAGGAACTGGAGTGGTGAGCGCTAGGAGCTCCAGCAACCTGGCCCTTTTCATCTCTTCATCAGGAGGGTTCAAAGCCACAGGCGAGCCTTTGATTCCATCACTTCCACAGCTTCCTTGATGTGGAAATCTAAATTTCAGTGAATTGAAAAAGGAGGGGGAAAAGGGGGTGACACATTACACCAAATGAAGAATTAAATGTGCTCTTCGCCGCCCCAGAGCTGGTGCTAATGACACAGCACAGAAAAGAGGAAGGTGGAGGACAAAAAAGAGCCAGAGGAGCAGTTTATAAATGATATGTCTTCAAATATTGAATATGAATCACTACTGTGGCCAAAATGACTCCCTTAAATGTACAGTAGTCCAAACTGAAATTTGAGAATATGTTTGGATGACACACACGCACACAAAGTAGAAATTACTTTGATACAATTTTCAATCAGAAATAAATAATACATTTCACAAATAATAAAAAATTATTGCTGTATAAAAAAACAGCAAGCAACACAATGCATTGAACATAACATTCTGAGGTATGACGACTCAAATAGTCTTTTCTTGTAAAGCATACTCCAATCATCTTTGTTTTATTTAAAACTTCAAAAAAACAACAATAATAATAATAATTTGCTATAGCAAAGTATGAACAGAATAGTAGAGCATGACTTTATAGTAACATCAAAGTTATATAATTTCCATTTATATGAATGTATAAACTGATATTGAAAGCAAAGGTGTTTTGGATAAAAGTGTCTGTCAAATGCATAAATGTAAATCAGCATCAGTCACTAATATTAGGACTTTTATCTTCTTTCAGGTTATGAAAAATCACGCGTAGCGTTAGTTCTGGCTGGTCACGTTAGTCAAGCTCACATCAGCTGACTCTCAGCTGATCCCCATCAACCTATGGGAATACGACACCTATCTAAGTATTCATATATAAGGTCCCTCAGTATTATCAGCAGTTTTCGCATTGCTCAATAGCTAATTACCCTCCTCCATCCCTAACTCCTCCTCTGTCAGTCAGGATTCAGCCTTCTGATTCTCCTTGAATCAGACTAATTCTAAAATGTGTACATAAAGTGATTGAACTTTAACAATATCTGCAATACATTTATGTTAGTTCTGTTCTGTTTACCCTGGGGGGTTATTGCAGCTCTCCCTGCTCTCATTCATGCTAGGCTGCATGGAGGCGCAGGGAGTTCTTGCCCAGAACAGAACCATACTGCCAATCCAAACTGTATGCTAATTGTCAATCATCTTTGACGATAGTGGTCCTGACAGAAAGCAGTAAATTGGACTATTGCAAGATTTGGACAAAGAAGAAAAAAAACTAAAAACTGCAGCAAGCTGGTTATGTTAAGCTAACAGCAGGAACGACTCTGATTAGTCGTTCAAAAAGATAAATAAATAAATAAATCCTTAAAAAAATGTCTTAATATTTACTGTCATTATCACTATGGTTACAGGCATTCCTCAAGGCTAAGTGTTTTGATCTACTTCTGTTCTATGAACCACAATTTGACATATGAATGTAGCTTATACTGTTTTGACTATCACCATATTATAATTAATATTATCAATCAGTATTGTTTCTGCTTTTTGTTTAGTTTCAGTCTGCTTTTCTCTCTCATGCGATGCTTTGTCACTATAAAAACAGATTGATTTTAGAAGCTCTTTATAACATGCCTTTCTCCCCATCTGATAAGAGATGAAGGTTTTATTGGCAAAAGATAGATCCCATCTGTCTTCAACTGCTTAATCATACACCCTCTAGCCTCTGAAATGTCTATAAATGAAAGCATCATTTTACAGTGACCTTAGACTCCGTTCTGGCTTTTCTGAAGGTCAGCAATTTTCTCCAACTCTTAAAGTCAAATATTTCCAGTTATGTCCTTAGCCTTTAGAAAGGTTACATAAATGCATTTTGAATAGAGCAGGAAGCTGGTGTAGTCATATGCCAAACAGTCTCTTACCTGCATTTTGCTCTTAAACCAGAGTCGATAAACATTAATGACCACCATTGGTCAAAGAAGACAGTTTGAAATGGTTAGAATAAACCTGAGAAACTCAACAAATGCCCAGAGGAAACTGACAGTAGGCGATCTTCCCACAAGTGCAGTTACTTTGCAAGGATCAATGAAACAGAATCACTTGAAAACCACAGCAAAGTGCTTAGAAACTATTCGAAAATCTCTAACACCTTTCAACAAGCGGATGCGTCTTGTAGTCAGGTTATGGGACTTTAGCTGTGAATTCCAAACATTGTAATAATGAAGAGATCTATAAAGTAAAATAACAAAGTTTTGAAAATGCATCCTGCGCAAGGGCATTGCGATAATCAAGGAGGCAATTATTGAAACTGGCTTGGAGAAACAAAACAAATTGGAACAGGTGCGTGTGCTTTTTCTCAAGGCCAGGACAGTGACTGAAAAGAGGATTTGTGTGGTAAACTAATTAACGACAAATATTCCACCCACCTTCAAGCGACGCTTACTTTTTAATGCATTGTATGTGATTTCTTTTTTTCACCCTGTCGCATTTACTGGAAAAAAGAGCCTCTGTTCTATATGTGGGGGAAAAAAAGAAACATGGATAAATTGTGTTAATTACTGAGGGATAGTGACAAATTTAATAATGCTTTATATGCCATGTCTGCCTACTTAATTCCATAAAATGAAAATAGTCAATAGTCAAATAGTCATATGTAGATAAATCTAGATATAGATAACCTAGATATAACATACATTAGGTTTCAGTGCTTTATTTTCAAATTATTTGCTTGTTGCCAATAGCAGTATGAAAATAAGTATGGTCTTATTGCTATCACTAAGAATCTGTGCATCTGTAAAGGAGTTTATTAAAAGCAAGAGAGTGAAAGACCGATGAACCCTCAGCAGCAGACGTAAAGGTACAGACCAACTCCGAAAACTGCCCATTGCAGCAAAGTACCAGAACAAAAGGAATACAATCCCCAAGATCACTGTAGAGCGCTTCAGGCTTTGGTTTACTGCAACCTAACCAAATTTCAGAGCCAGCTGTGATACTGGATCTCATCACTGACACTTCTTAATGTGACTTGTCCTCTGCTACACTAGAGGTAATATATCATCAGGATTGTCTATGTCTACAGATAGCAGAAAATATTTTGTTCTGCTTTAAACTACAACACCCAATTTCCTCTTTAAATGGCTGTGCTGGACTGTGAACCCTCATGTGCTCCTCACAGGGAATAAAACGCTCTGAGAGAAAGTTACACCTATTCATGTCACAACAAAGAATTGAACCTCACATATGGGGGAATCAATAACTCTTCATTAAGCTCCACTTATAGAATTCATTTTTAAGTCATTCTGTTGTAATACAAGAGGATATTTAGTGTAATGTTCAATGAATGGCTGACATTTTTCAAATGACCGTTTAAGAGTAGTCAGACCTGTCTGTAACAGCATGAGGAAGCATGAAATATAGACCGACCAAGTTTTACTGTGAATGGGCTCATGCTTCACTAACTTTATGTGGACCTAGATGAAATCGCAATGCTGCCTATTTCAAGTCACTCTTATCATCATTCTCAAGGGAGGTTCCCATCTCATTGAAATCTGCTTTGTGAAATGAGTGCATAGCACCCGACTGAAAAAGCTCATTAACTGACCTTTAAAACTGACTTCTCACTGCTGCCTTAAAAAAAAAATCAAGTACTGACTCATACCAGCATTTTGACTTTGAGGGTAAAAGTCAGCTTTCTCACTATCAAAGCAGACCATCAGTTGACGTAAAGCAGATAATGTGCATTCTCTGACTATTAAGTGGTAGAGAAGACATTGGCCAGTTGTCAAAATATCAGTAACTATAAGGTTTTGAAAACCTTAATTACACAAATGCGTATTTTTCTAGCAGTAGTTTTGTATGTTGGTTTCAAACATCTAGTTCAAGTAGTCTTAATTTTGTATTAAATAAACAGATTTCTAATATCATCATATTTTTGCTGTAGCTGTTGGGTAAATAAGTGAATACAATACAACCACACTTGTATAGATTCAGAAAAGGGTCAACTATAATAATATTGGTATTTTTCTACCTGTTAATCTGTTCTCAGGACATAGTTTTTTTTTTTTTCATTAATCGATGCACGTTGTCGCATGTTTGAAATGTTCACATTTAATTCATTAAGTTAATATTTGCTGTTCATAACACTTTGTATGTGACCTTTACCATTTTTCTTTTACTTTTTAAACTCTTCTGTAAAAAAATAAAATAAAATAAAAAATAACAGTTTAATGCAACCTATCCCACAAACTGTATATTTTTCCTAAGGAAAAGCAGTGGGAATGTCCAATATCTTTTTAGCAGTCAAGACTTTAAGGAACATATACTGTATACAGAAATAGATTTTCAGATACAAATTTACCTTGACAAATAATCACTGGAGTAAAGAGAGTGTGAAAACTAGCTTAGGTCTTCATTATCACAGTCCGAATGTCCTTATTCTTTTTTTTCATAAATGCCCTGTATACTATAGAAAACTTTTCAAATTTTCAGTGAGCACATTTTTGTCATTTATTTTAATTGTTCTACATTCATTACACATCCTCTCACAGCAAGAACTTTTTTTTGTTTTGTCCAAAAAGCTTATAATACTGAAAATAAAAAAAAAAAAAAAAAAAAAAACCGTCAGATTGCTTGTTTCCAACATCATCTCTTGGCTTCAAATGTGATCTCCGCTGGTGGCGAAGCTATGTTCCAACAAGCAATCCCAAATGTGTTTCAATTACAGCTCAGGAAATCTCTTTAGCATAATTGAAAACTATAGGTGTTGATAAACAGTTTCAGAGGAACCACAAGGCTCTTCTTACTGCTCAGAAGTGCCAATCATAACAGTGTGACTAATGATTCTGTGAATTGAAACAATGGGAGGGGAAAACTCATGCTGACCTCCTACCAGAAATGAATCATTTTCTCATCTGAACACAAAACAATTCGATTTGTTGTAATGTGTGAAGACAGTAGATTTTAAACAACAATCATAGCTTAACAGTATAAAGCACCCACTGGAAATATAAGGCCTTGTCAAAATCAATCATTTAGACACTTGTCTAGTGAAGCTTGAACAGTAGGCCATTCCAGTGACTGCAAGACTTTTCCTGTTTCTGCACTGCTTTTTTTTTTTTTTTTTTTTTACCTCTATCTCTCTCACTCTTGGAAACATTACAATAAAAGCAAAGTTTTGCTCTGTGCAAACTTTCTAAATTTCCTCATGTTAACATACTTTGAAATGGTTAGGCTACAAAACGTATTACTGTCTTGTGTGTATGAAATACAGTAATGTAGTGTAATCAAGCAAACAAACAGCTGCAAATATGCATCATATTGTATCTTATGCTGTAAGCGTGAATATACCTGCTAAAGTGGCATGTTTAAAACCTTCCATTCATCAAGACAAAACAAGCACACTGAGGTCAAAGTCAACATAAAATCACAACCCATTTTTATATCTTATGTGTCAGCGAACAAGACACATATTATGTTACATTATATTTAGAACAAGAAAGATAAATTATTTATTTTAATATTTTAATAATAATAAACATGTTTTCAGCAAGGATGCATTAAACTCATCAAGTACTCTGATTTTTCAGAAGGATCATGTGACAGAGAATACCTGGATGAATGGCTGCTGAAAAAATCAGCTGTCAACACAGGAATAAATTACAACTTAAAAACATTAAAAATAGAAAAAATGTTATTATTATCATCATCATTATTATTTTATTTCACAATATTACTGGTTTTACTGTATTTTTTATCAAATAAATGCAGCCTTGGCGTGCATAAGAGACATTACATTACAATGCAAGTCAGAATTATATCGGCTATGATCTTTGGAATCACATGCATAAATAAACTGATAATAATAATAAGACTGAGGTCTTTGCTCAAAGTAAACAGGGTAAATTTTAAGTCCATGTTGACTTTAAGGGAATCAGAATAGGAATTTGACATGGACAAGCACACTGCTGGCTTCATTAGTGAATGAGTGAAGCAACACTTTGTTGTAGCAAATAATGTGAAATTGTTCTGTACACGCAGCATATGGTCTCTAGCCTTTAAAGCAGTGAATACATGCCACAGTGGACTAATTTGACATACAACAATAAATCCATAATGCATGTTCTGTTTGTACAGAAGTAGTTGAGAAATATAGAACATAAATGCTGTTATGTATTTTTAGATGGGCACTGTTGTTGATGGCTGTAGCTGTCTCTCATGAGACTGTAGGGTCCTGTGTACTGAGGTTGATGGGAAGGGAGCACATCCCAAGCCACACAGGGTGTGGGCGAATAATGCAGCCACGCATTAGTCCTGATAATGGAGGCTTGTGGGCTGCTGCTAGCACATTACTGCAATTGACTTCTGACCTTCAGATAGGAGCAACAAGCCCAGCATGCTCATCTGAGAGAGGGCAGGCCAATGCACTCTCATCATTTTATCCAAACTGCAGTTTGCTCACATCATTTCCATCTGTTTTACTAGTAGCATAATACTAACATTTATAGAAGAACTCATAAATACTGTGGAACTGATTTCTAAAATGGCATATGGTCATCTATACTTTTGAAAGTGTTCTTCCAATCTCACAACTAAGAACTAGATATGGTGTTTACAAATATATCTATATCACAATATCCTTTGTGTTCAGTGAGCAACCGATCGTTGCTGAAAAATTATTATATATGAAGCCTTGCAAAGATTCGAGATCAGGTTTTTCTTTACAATGTCAACTACTGGCTCTTAACATAACTCCATCACTCCCGCCAGGCAATTCAACAATATCAGAGTTATACTCCGAGTTTGATGACTATCCTATCACAGCACCACCAAACGTAAATGAAATGAAAGGAACCCCTAATCACAGCATCATACCAATTGATTTATATTGAGTTACAATGACCAATACTAGGGCAACTATCAAAGTGGTAACTCTGAAAAGAAGAGAAATAACATTATAAGCGGCAAGAAGCGAGGTCATTATTATGAACAGGTGACAATAGCATGTAAAAGTCACTTCCAAGCTCCGATAAACAGACTAGATTACGGGCATTATAGATATCAAACATAACCCTTATGAGCTTAATCAAAGGTCTATAATAGAATTGGGGGACACTATGGTAAAGTGTATGGTTAAATTCAGTTACAGCAGATATGACCACAAAAAAAATCTTATACCTCTGTAGTGGTAAAAAAAATACAAAAACTACAAGAGTAAGGTTAAACGACACAGAACGACGTTGTAAATGCGGGACTATCAGTGGATAAAACACACCATCTTCTAATATCAGTCACTGATTCGGTGCGAGCCACACAGTGGACTATCCGAACCAATTCTGAGAAATTATAAGTATGGTTGAAGGAGGCTAGATTGGTGAAGGGTGGCGACAATAGAGAAGGTGGTAGAAATGTTTTTGTGACAGCAACAAGTGTAACCATACGGTTGTGAATACGTGGGTTGGGAAAGCAAAAAGGGAGAAGGGAAAAAGACAAGGAAATACAAGGAAAGACCAAAACTGGCGGTCAGATTGGACTGATCCGGGTTAGAGAAGAGGCCACAGGAAACGGAATTGCGGCTCACAGATCACTCTACAAATATCTGTCTTTCCTTTACCAGAGTGCGGTATGCGAATAAATAAGTGAACATGGCCTCATTCAAAGTTTAATTCCGTGCATGATGCGGCTCCCTGAGCTACGAACATATATTTGCCGTATTATGTTTGGTCAAGCGGCTTCTCTGTATAAAGTTGAATTATTTGGTAACCCATTAATTAACAACCCTGTTATATTGCTGAAAATGTTGCCATCTGAGTAATAAAAAAATCTATTGAAACCAAGTTTTGAAAACGTGTAGCCAGGGGTGTCACACTCATTCCTGGGAGGGTCGGACCCTTCAGCGTTTAGATTAAAACCTATTAATACACACCTGATCCACTAATCAATCCTTCAGCTTACTTTGAAAACTAAACACGTGGTTGGAGGCCTAGTTGGACTCAAACTCTGCAGGCTCTGGCTTGTTTTTGTTTTAAAAACATGTCCTTTACCAAAACAATTCTTAGATTACAGGACAATAGAAATAAAGATGACAATAAACGGTCAGATGATACAACAGTACAGAATGATCGATAATGGACCACATAATGGCTAATAGATTTAGTTAAGCATGCCAGACTTGCGAGTTGCGTGAGTGTCGCGCTGCACAAGTCCTTTAGATCAGGTTTCAGTTTAAAGAGCAGCCTTAAGTGGTTCTTTCTAGATTGTGCTGCGGAGGGTAAGTCAATAGCTCAACTCAAGGTCCGATGTGTTGTGCATCTGGAAACTATCTACGTCTTGGTGAGCGGTGAAGGCATATCCATTAACGATTCTACCATATCTATGAAAGCATCACAAGAGGGGTGACTGCAACCCCGTTGTTGTTGTAATAATATCGTTTTCCCCCGTGGCCCGGATGGTTCACCCTCTCTGTGCAGGTAGGTGCCCGCTGGTAATGGGCAGCGACGTTGTTTATTCTGGTGGAGATCGGTGTTAAGTCTGGGGTCTCCCACTGCACACGACGTGCGACACAGCTGCGCAATGGAGGGGAGAGACAAGCGGTCCTAGCACGCAAGCGACCTGGCGGGCATGCACACACACATTGAGTAACTACAGAGATGACCCATTCTGAAGCCCTCTGCTACATTTAAATCACACTGAGATGGGTGAGTGCCAGACTTACACAGGCAGAGAGACTAAACGGGGGTGGTACGTGGTTTTTCAGACGCCTGCTTTCTTGAGTCATGGGCTGGCCGGAGCCTCACAACCACGTCTCTCGGGCTCAGCTTCGTTTTTGAAACTGTAATGTCTTGGTTGTCGCAGATTTTCGACATTATAATGTAATTTCATGCGCGTAATCTGGGTCAAACAATAGGTGCAAGTTAAATATCATTGAGTAATTCCTTAGGCCCATATTAATTTTCAAATACTGTTGTACACTCGTAAAAATAAATGATTTTGTTATTGGATCAATGGTGTCCAGTAAGAACTTTCAATCCATGAGGAAGCTTTTCAATACATAAAAGCTTTGTATTTTATGGCGGAAAATGTAAATTTATTATTATGTGAGTTAATTATTTTTAGATTAATTTTCTGGTTCTTCTATGGCATCACTTCGAAAACCACCTTTTGAAACCTTTTTTCAGAGTGTACCTGTGACTGTGAGCTATGTTTCCAAATTAAATTAAATAACTTTTACTCAGTTTAAAATAAAAAAATATCTCATATCTCACTTCCATGGATGTGGAATCTATCTTTACTACTATTGCAATAATAACTGAGAGATTCTGGTCCAACATTATGTCTTGTGTTTTGCTTGTGATCCCCAACTAGTTACTTTCTTTCATTTTTCGCTTTGCGACAACTTCCACAAAGATATGATCTGGCTAAAGCAACCATCACTGTATCAAGTTCACCATGGTAAAGCTCAGAATCAAAGTACTGTTCATTTTGTCAGTCATTTTTAAGGCACAATATGTAAGATTTTTTTATTAAAATAACCAAAAACCACTAGAACAGTGTTATATATTTTGCTGACTTGTGTACTTACATTATCCCAAATGTTTCTAAGAATGTTTAAATCCAGAGAAATAAGCAATTTTATCTAGTGACACGGACCGTGTCCATTGTGTCATTGCGTCGCCTGCCAATGACGTCATAACCCCTCAATTTCTGGTTTGCTTTAGTAGAAAACATGGAAACACCAAAGACACCTTTATATGTTGTGCGTTTTAATAGACCGGCGACGACCGCACAGAGTAGCTTATCAAATTTCAAATTAGTCTAGAATGTAAAACGCGCACTTTTTTTCCCCCCCACATTGGACATGACCGTAAAAAAAAAAAAAAAAAAGAAGGAGTGGAAGCAGTCGACTGTGGCATAATAAAAGCTCTGCAGCTTTTGAGCCGTGTGTCGCGTTGGTTCGGCTGCCTAGTTTCGCTTCTACGGCATCCAGCCTCACCCTGCTTCATTCTACTACGTTAATAAATCATAAGCTCATCCATGAACATGATTTCTGTCTAAGTCCCGTCGGATTGCATCGGCTGTGGGGATGAAGACGACAACTCCCATGATTCCACACTCAGTGACGGCATCATCAAACTACGCCTTTGCTTCTTTGTTTATTTTGAATACATGTCCTCCAGCAGTGAAAATTACATATTGTGCCTTTAGCCTTAGTCTTTTAAATGAGTCTTAGTCCTGTGTCAAGTGTACTTTTTAGTTATTATCATATAGAGTCAACCTTGTCCTGTTTTTGTTTAGTCAAGTTTTAGTCAACTAAATGTCTGAGCATTTTAGTCTAGTTTTAGTCAATGAAAACTTTTTGTTACATTTTCAGCATGCTGTATAATGGTTAAACTGATAACAAAAAATATATTTTTGCTCAAAACTATAATCGCAATGATTGTTGTTATTTGGGAAATTTATTTTTACATTTCAGGTATCACACTTTCACCAATAAGCACAAATCATGTGGACACATACACATGGATTATTTTACCTCAAATAGTGTACTGAATTATTATAGGCTATTTATTATAGAAATTATTATCAAAGACCTAGATTTGCACTCTATCTACTTTATGAAAACTGGTAAAAACAAACATATAAACAAACATAAAATAATATTTTAACAGTGAAATTCCTAATAGTAATTCCAATAATTACTATTGAACACAGACTAGCTGAATGACACTTTAATTTAAGCTGAACATCTCATATGGAGATCGCTAAACTTCAGCTTACTTGTTTTTTGGTGTTTTCAGAGTATAATCAGCGCTTCCATAATGTAGAGTGAGCACGTGCGAATGGTTGTCAGATTGCAAAAATTAAAAAAACACTGGGCAAACAACGTATCCTTTTAGGCCCAAGCTACATGCCTAAAATAACTTTCCTGCTATGGGCTAGGCAAAGAAAGCCTGGTCCCAGGGCAGAGCTCAAAGGCTTATAATCAGACAACAATGTGATTATTTTAAGGGGATAAGGCCGGGCGCCTAGGCTTACCATATTACCAGACCCTGGCCTGTCACATAGGGGTTCTTCATACATAAATCCCTCATTCTTCCAGGGAGGCTACAAAGATAGCTAATCAATCTGTTTTAGAACAGCACTACACACCTCCACAGTACCTGAGATGGAGATTTCCCCTAAGATGAGTACAATTTGTTATGGTGTCACTAAGGATATATGTCTAGAGCGGGACCCAAGGTGAGAACCAGGGTCTGAGCAACTCGGAGAAAGGGTATGAAGCTGGCAGGGCATGACCCTTACCAAAATGGATTTTAGAAAGTCCACATAATGCACATTGTGTGCACTTACCATACATATGTTTTTTAGAAAGCACTTAGTTATGTTATAGAGGCCATGAAGACGCCTAGCGACCTGGTATGACTGCATCATGGAGCTCTAGAGAGCGGAGTACCCGACTCTTTGAGTAAGAGGAGGACTGACATACTTGACCTTGCACAAAACATGACTCCTGAGAGTAACGTGCTCAAGGTGACCCATCAAGGCATTAGCGCAGTCACATGATGGGAGCTCCAGGGAGCAGCGTGCTCAAAGTGACCCTGTAATAAGGGGAGCAATGCCAGGCTCAAACACCTAGGCGGTCATCTTAATCCAACTGGTATGATTGCCTCGTGGAGCTCCAGGGAGCGGAGGACTCAACCCTCAGAAAACAGAGGGGAAATCATATGCTCAATCTGGGAGTGGTGTGCTCATTGACAACCCTCCAGTATGAGGGGATCACTGCCAAGCTCAAACATAAGAGCAGCCTAACAGGGAGGCAAAGATGCCCTAACAACCTAGTATGGCTGCCTCATGGAGCTCCAGGGAGTGGATGACTTGACTTTCAGAAATGAGAGGGGAACTCAGATGCTCAGCTTGGGAGCGGCACGCTCATAGGCGACCCTCTAGAGTGAGGGGAGCACTGCTAAGCTCAACCATAAGAGCAGCCCAACAGGGAGGCAAAAGATGGTCTAACAACCTGGTATTGCTGCCTCACAGAGCTCCAGGGAGCGGACGACTTAACTCTCAGAAATGAGAGGGATACTCAGACGCTTATTCTGGGAGTGGCGTGCTCATAAGTGGCCTTCTAGAGTGAGGGGAGCACTGCCAAGCTTGAACACAGGAGCAGCCTAACAGGGAGGCAACAAATGGCCGAACAACCTGGTATGACTGCACACAGAGCTCCGGGAGCAGAGTCCTTAGTTCTCAGATCGAGAGGAGAACTCACATGCTCCATCCGGGAGCTGAGGCTCATGAGTGGTCTGGACAGGGTGGCTTCCCGAAGCAAAAACACTCAGCGAGGTCATCAGGGAGCAGGGTATGCAATATCACATGGGAGTGAGAGGAGTACTGCATGCTCAACCTGGAAGCTACCATCTCAAAAAGATCCAGGGGCCTCAGTTGGAGGTTGCAGTGATATTCTGGGATCCTGATGACCAAGGAGGCTTCTAGAAGAAGCCTAACCACTCTGTGTCAAAGTTCTCCGGTGATTGAATAAGCAGGGAGGCCCAACAAAACAGGCCTAGCAACCTGTTAACAGGGGAAACGGGAATCTTTTCTAGAGACATACCCACAAGTAGCCTTCAGGAGCGTGAGGGGGGTAGAGTCAAGCTCCTGTCCCCAGGGAGCAGAATGCTCAACTGCACCTACTTGTAAGTGAGGAGCATCAGCTCGACCTAGAGACACGAGGGGATCCAGGAGGCTGTAGAAGCCTACAATCTGCGCTGAGGAGAACCTAATTGGGGAGGTCTAATAGACCACAGACCCCAAAAGGTCACAAGAGTGAGGGGAGAGAGATCCAGATAGGGCCCTCATCTCCTGACATTCATCAGAGGAGGTGCCCTGGGGGGCCTACTACCCTATATAGAAAGTAATTGGTACAGAATGAAAGGCCCCAGAAGTCCTTCAAGAAATAGGCTAGTTAACATACACACAAGAAACTAGCGATAACATAAGATATTAAATGAACCTTACCAAACGTAATTCCCACGCACACCTCAGATATCGCAGAGCTTGCAGATATCCTCTAAAAAACATGGTCGGATGCCTCCTCAAGAATAACCTAGATCCGGACCATCAATAGGTAGATCTATGTGAAATAGAAGCAGCTAAACACATAATCGGTCCAGCATAGGATACTGTAGTGTAAGCGCATGGAAGCTCCCACATAACCTCGATTAGGGAGAGGAGGGGGGGATAGGTGCTTAGAGAAATCTGGGAGAGGAAGATGAGGGCACAAGTTGTACTCTTGTCCAGACGGAAGTGCTGAGAGCGCCTCATCTGGATCACCTCCCTCAGGTCCCCCCGCAGGTGGGGAGGGGCACGAGTCACGACACTAGACTTCTGAACCTGTCATTGGTCCTTAGATTGGGATGGGCCAGGGCCCCCTTGTTGTTCGGGATCAGTCCAGGACCTTCGAGGAATGAAGTATTTAAAGGCAGCCGAGAGTGTCTTCACCTCCTTAAACTTCTCAACCACCATCTCGATGGAAGTGACAAAAAGTTCAGAAGGCAACACCAGCACATCGAGGAGAAAGCCCTTCTCTTTCACCCCAATATCAGCCAGGTTCACCCACAGATGCCTCTCCGTTACCACCATGGCCGCCATGGACCTTATAATGGCGGTCTGTATCATGGCACGGAGGGTGAGATCTGTAGTGAGACGCATCTCAGCTACCTCATCAGGGGAAAGATCCTGACCCTTTATCCATGTCTTTCAGCAGATCAGCCTGGTAAGCTTGGAGCACCGTCATGGTATGCAGTGCTGCTGCAGCCTGACCTGCTCCTGCATACTCTGCCATTCAAACGGGATTATCTTGAAGGAATAAAAATGGCAAAGAGGGAGCCTTAAGAGCAGATGTTTCTACCATTGAGATATAGCAAGCTAGCATTCCTTCAACAGGGGGCATATTTTCATATCTGCATTCGCTCATCCCTTCAATATTAGAATAACTAGTATGCTGGAATCTATAGATGCATGAGGAAATTGATTTTTCCAAGCCTTCTCAATCTCCACATGGAGATCAGGAAGGAATGGAAGGCTCACTTGAGCTGGAGGTAGGGCACGCGGGAAAAACTGTCAATTGATCTTGTGTGAATGCAGATTGCCCCCTCGAGGACATGTGTGTGTGCTCTTCGCCCCAAACACAAGACGCAAATATCATCTGTGTCATCAGGTGTCAGAAAACAAGGACACGGATCCGCACACTTCTTAAAAGTCTTACTAGTGCTCGCCATTATGTGAAAGAAAGAACAGCATTTTTACCAAAATGTGTGCTTCAAACAAAACAGCCCCTGAAGACAAAGAAGAGGATGACATGTTCTATCGGTACCCCTTTATACTGTGGTCGCACCGGTAGTGACGTCATAGGCTGTCGCCGACCATTGTTATTGTCGTGTTTAGATATATGCTTCAGACACAGGTCACACTGAAGGCATACCCCATGGCGACCGCTAGAGGACTCAGTTCAAGTTCCCTCAGAAGGGAAGCTCTGATTTTGGATTTTAATTCTGCTAATGGCCCATGAAAAAACCAGAAAGCGCACGGTGTTAAAGGCATGTACAGCAGTCCGCAATAATATTTTGTCTGTTTTTCTTCAATGAAAATACTTAAAGATTTTGGTGTAGTTTTTCTTTTTATAAATAAATTTTAGTCTCATGTTGTATTATCAACAATATTGCATGTTGATATAGTCACAGTTATCATTTATCGACCTATTGTGTCGTCATCGTCTCGTTTTAGTCATGGGCTAAAAACATTTTTTGTCATAGTTTTTGTTAACGAAATTAACACTAAATCAAATGTGTAATTAATTCCAGATAAGTGATCAAAATCCATACACTTATTTACTTTCATAATTGCAGTTAATGATTTAGCTCTACTAAAATAGTATGTTCAATCAAGCTCACGAGTACATTAGAATGAATGCCTCAAAAATCACTGAAGGAAAAAAGGACATCATTAAAATTAATAATCTAAATTTATAAAAAACAGTCCTTAAAAAAAAAAAACTGGGAAAAAAAAACTGGTTGTTCACCTCCATGGTGATTGGTGTGCCAAAAAGAATAAATGCAGAAGAAAAAATGAATATGCCACAGGAAAAAAAATATAAAGAAAATAATCTATTCAAAGAAAATTGAATAAGTGAAAAAGATGTCAAAGAGTACAGCTTTCCAACAATTATGCTAACACTAATTGGCAAGTTAATGGTAATGAGATTCACTAGATGAGTGTGTAATCTAATCTTCAATTTGTCAGTTTGTTTTGAAGAACAGAATACCGGCAGTTTGCATCAGTCTATTGTTAAAATTCTGCAGATTTGCATATGTTAGTCTCGGTTACTTGTGTAACCCTTGTTCCGTGAAGGAGGGAATGGAGACGTCATGTCGACGAATTGGGATCTCGCTTAGAGGACCAATCTACTTCGAGTGTAACTAAACAAGCCAATGACAGTTGGCATGCAAATTTGCATCCAGCTGAGGCGATCACAGCGTGAGTATAAGTAGGAAGCAGATGCAGCGCATATTCAGGTTTTCGCTGAGGAGTCGAGCTGGTGACCCGGCCGCTCAGTGGTGGTAAAGGAGCTGTGGCGACGGGACGTGACATGACGTCTCCATTCCCTCCTTCAGGGAAAGAGGGTTACATACGTAACCGAGACGTTCCCTTTCAGTAGGTCACTCTCGACGTCGAAGTCGGATGTCCGACGAAAATTGGGATCCTCCAAAGGGCCACAGCTACTGCCCCTTACAGTGTCCTGTGGAAGCCACCTGCGCACCTACTTTTTGGCGTAGGCCAGGGCTTCTTCACAAGAGGACCAGCTACGGCTGCAATGGCACTACCCAATGAGTAAGAATGGATAACACTGGGAAAACGTAACCATACCACTTGGGACAGAGACGCTGCGGAAGCCCCATCCTTCCCAAAGGAGGTTTCGGAAGCAATACATATGGACTTCCCTTAGGTGCATATGGAAGAATGGATGTGATTGTAACCCTCTTGGAATGGCATAAGTCTGCCGGGGAAACACGGGCTCAGGGCTATACCGTGGACTTTACACATATGGATTCCACTTAGGTCTTGCATATGGAACCCAGCTTTCTACTGGTTCTCGAGGATTCAGCGATTGAAGGCCTGGCGCCGGACGCTCCGCTACGTCTGGATGCCGAGGGGACGGAGGAACTCAACAAGGTCTACTATATGGACTCTCTGGAGCAGTTTTAGCAAGCCGACCCGAAGCCGGGGCTTCTCAGTGCTTCTACCCGTTTGAGGTGAGAAAACAGGAGGATCCGGTCCACACGCAGGGAGGCTTTTTTTTTTTTATAGAATCTAGAAATGTGTTAGGGTCACCCGCCCGAGCCCTTACAGATATATGTCAGCGAGGCGCGACGAGCCAGCGCCCAGGAGGATGCAACACCTATAGTTGAGTGAGCTCGCAACCTGAGCGGGCAGGGCATACCCTGTTCCTGATAAGCCAGGGTGATGGCATCCTCTATCCAGTGGGCCATCCTCTGCTTGAGACGGCATTCCCCTTCTGCCGGACTCCGTAACTGACAAAGAGCTGGTCTGAGGGGAGACAAGTATCCAATGAGCATAGAGTTGAAGTAAGAAGACAGGGCGATGCACGCGAGATAGTCCCTCTAGGACTCAGCATGACGCAGACCAGGCGCCCTCGGCCCGGGCGCGTCTGCCTGACCATCGATCCGCAGCGCTATGAGCGTCACCACCTGATCCCGAATGAGTAGCAGGGAACTTGGGCAAATAGCCGCGCCGGGGACGGGCCTAAGCGCGCACTTGGGACTCCGCCGGCCCGAACTCTAGGATGAATCGGTACGAACTATGCATGCAGGTTCCCTCACACTCATTGAGGAGGCCCCCCCCCCCCTAATGCCGAAGGAGCAGCGTCTTCATGAGAGGAACTTCAGCTCAACCGTCTGCAAAGGCTTAAATGGGCCCTGCTGTAGTGCTGTGAGCACTAGAGTCATGTCCCAAGAGGGTATAGAGGGCGGCCGTGGAGGAGTTAACCTTCTCGCCCACTTAAGGAACCTGACGATCAGGTCATGCTTCCCCAGCGACTTCACTTCTATGGGGTCGTGGTTAGAAGCGATTGCAGCGACATAAACTTTAAAGGTGGAGAAAGACAGCCTTCGCTCCAACCCTTGCTACAAAAAGGACAGCACAACTACGATCGAGCATCTTCGGGGGTCTTCTCTGTGAGAAGAACACCACTCAACGAACACGTTCCACTTCAAAGCGTAGGCGTGTCCTGTAGACGGTGCTCTCAGCGAAGTGATGGTGTCAACTAAACTCTTGGGGTAGGGCCACTCAGAAACCTGCCCCGGTGCCAAAGGGTGCCCGTCTCTGAGTCAGTAAATCCTTCCTCAGAAGAATCAGCCAAGGAGGGGCTGTCGCGAGGAGCGTTAGTTCCGGGAACCAGGTCCGGGAAGGCCAATAGGGTGCCACCAGTAGGACCTGCTCCTCGTCCTCCCTGATTTTGCACAGTGTCTGTGCGAGAAGTCTCACTGGGGGAAACGCATACTTGTGAAGGCTCCGCGGCCAGCTGTGTGCCAGTGCATACTTGCCGAGTGTTCCCTCGGTCAGGGCGACGAACAACTGGCAGTGAGAGGTTTCTGGAGAGGCAAACAGGTCTACCTGAGCGGCTCCGAAATGTCCCCAAACCAGCTGGACCGTCTGGGGATGGAGTCGCCATTCTCCCGGGAGAGCAGCTCGGGACAGCTCGTCGGCTGCCCGGTTGAGCAGCCAGGAATGTGAACAGCACGAAGCGAACTCAGATGCTTCTGACTCCAAAGAAGGAGATGGCGGGTGAGCTGCGACATGCGCTAGGAGCGTAGACCGCCCCACCCCCCCCCCCCTTGTGGTTGCTGTTACGCAACGGTGGGTGTTTATCCGTGCGGAATAGTACATGCTGCCAGTACGCGCACTTGAGACGGCCCCCGTGCAAGGGACACTCAGCAACCGAGGCAGACAGTGTAGTAGGGGCACGTCCAAACCCTTGACACTGCAAGCCCGTTGTACGTGGCCCCCTAGCCGGTGGTTGAGGCATCCGTGCAAGCCACATCATGCCTGGAGACCTGCTCCAGGGGCTCTCCTGCCCGGAGGAACGCAAGGTCTAACCACAGGGTGAAGGTTTGGCGTCAGGCCTGTGTAACTTGGACCCGGAAGGTGCCGAGTTGCCACGCCCACCTCGGGACTCGGACATGGAGCCAGTGCTGAAGCGGTCTCAAATGAAGCAACCCCAGCGGCGTGACTGCCGCAGCAGCTGCCATATGCACCAGGAGCCTCTGAAACAATTTCAGTGGGACCGCCATCCTGCTCTTACCGAGTCCCATCCATACCGGGAAAAGAGATCCTCTGCATCGGGGAGAGTTGCTCTTTTCCCAGTTGACCCGAAAGCCCAACAAGCTGAGGTGTGAGAGCACCAAATCCCTGTGTTCGCACAACTGATCTTGAGACTGCTTCATCGAGGTAGTTGAGAAAGCGAATGCTCTGTTCTCTCAAGGGAACAAGGGGTACCTCCGCAAATTACATGAAGACACGGGGCAACAGGGACAGCACGGAGGGCAGGACCTCATACTGATATGCCGTCCTTCGGACGCGAACCACAGCAATGGTCTGAGGTGCGGAAGGGTCGACACATGAAGTACGTGTCCTTCAGGACGACCGCTGCAAACCAATCTTGGGACGGATGCACCCGAAGATGTGTTCCTGCATCAACATATGGCAACGGAGTCCACGATTGGTCGTTAACCCACCGCCTTTCTTGGGTGCAATGAAGTAGGAGCTGTAAAACCCCCTCTTCATATCGGCCTATCGCATCCTTCGCCAGTAGGACTGTGACCTCCGCCCGCAAGACAGGATCATTGGCCGCCTTCACTGTTGTGAAGCGGAGGCCACTGAACTTGGGGGGGGGGGGACGCCAGGCGACTGAATCGCAAAGCCGAGCCTGACGGTTCGAAGGAGCAATCGAGACGGGCTGGGTAGCTCAAGCAAGGCTCCCAGACACCGCGCTAGTGGCATCAACGAAACTACAGGCGTACCCGCAGTGGGGCAAAACGGAAAAACGCAGGACCCGGCCCGGGCGTCTCGTAGCCATTCCGAGGCGGGGTCTGGTGTGTGTAACACAGACCTGCGTTCGAGCAGAGGGTGCATGGTTAGTCCGTTGGTTCATCCTCCCGACCCGCCCACTGCTGCTCACTGGCGAGAAAGGAGGATGAGTGTGATACGCACTAGATCGTCCACAAACCCCCGTCCCCTCTGGGGACCCAAAAAAAATAGAGGAATTGCTCTTTGTCAAGAATTAGGGTACCACCGACCGAGAGGTAGTGGTGGAAAAAGATGAAAAGATTCTCCGCCCGGCCATCCTCTGGGGGAGGGAGTGGTGTGCTCACCATCTCTCGAAGAGCTGGTCCCTCCACCTCTGGGTTGCCCGTTTCAGGGCCTCTTGCTCTTTTGCCTGCCACCAGGTTTGGCGGGGGCCTGGACAGGTGGGGTGGCTGCCCTGCGACCGGCTCCATGGCGCAGTTTTGCTGGAGGCCGCAGGAGCGCTGCTTTTGTTTCGGCGGTGGCAGGGGGGCCGCCCTAGGCGACGGCAGCAGCTGCACACCGGCAAGATGTACCTGATGGCCTCAGTCTGCTATGGTCAACGGAGAACCGCTGGGCAAGTTCTCCACAGTGTCGCCGACAGGCCGGCCTGGGACGTTCAAGAATCGTGTCTTGTCCGTCTCGCACATGTCAACCAGCCAGAAATGGCGCTCCCGGACCACCAAAGTGGACATCGCACGACCCAGAGACCACACCGTAACCTTCATCGCTCGTAGTGCGAGGTCCGCCGTGGTGCGGAGTTCTCTACGAACTTCCGGGTCGTAACCACCCTCACGCAAGTCCCTCAGTGCCTTGGCCTGGTGCACTTGCAATCATGCCGTAGCGTGTAAGGAGTAGGCAGCTTCTCCACAGGTCGTATAGACATCGCTGGCCAGTCGAGTACCTACAAACCCGAGAGGGGAGGAACAGTTCTCCCTGCTGGTTGGAGGTGGTATTAGGACACAACTGCATAGCAACCGACCGCTCCACCGTGGGGACCCTTGTAACCCCCTAGCTGCACCACCATCGAGGGTGGTGAGGGAGGAGGATACAGCAAATCAGTTTCCAGCAGTAAAAAGGTGCAGTCCACGACCTGTTGAGCTCCTCACGCACCTCCGGGAAGAAAGGCACCGAGGCGGGGCACTGAGAACCAGCGCGGACCACCCCCAGAACCAATCGTGCAACCTTGAGGGCTCGGGACACGGTGAAAGTCTTCACTCGAGCCCTACCCCTACTTTGGCCCGGGAAAGCATAGCCATTATTTTGTGGATCCGATTCAGGCATTGCTACAGTACCGGAGGGCACCAGCACAGCCGAATCTTCCTCTCCAGAAAGCACTGGCTCACCCTCCGATGCTGCAACCAACATCCGATCGTCGGGGGGAGCCTCAGAAGAAACAGGTGGTACCCCCCGGGAGGGTCCAGACTGCTCTTTTGAGAGCTCCGCTGGTTTCAGAGTGCCGGCGGGCTTGGGCATCCCCGGAGGGGTTCCCACCGGACGCCCCGGCTGCCACCAGAGGGAACCCGAGATCTGGGCAGTGGCACGGGCACTCCACCCCCTTGCAGGTAACGGAGTCCGGTCCGCAGCTCCGAGATGGTCATACCCCCACAATGGGAGCATGAGTCATCCACAAAAGCCACCTCAGCGTGCTTCATGCCAAGGCACGAGAGGCAGCGATCGTGACCATCACTCAGCGCCAGGTAACGACCGCATCCAGAATGCCTGGGTGATACGTTGTCTATAGCAAAACCCACATCGTCTTTACAAAGACGTAATGTCAAGTTTGCCAAGCAACGTTGTCTTTAAAAAGACACACCCGAAATTGCTCTTTTAGGGGAAAAAGCTTTTTTATCATGCTGAGGCGCACAGGGGAGATGAACACAAACAGGGGGTAGTGCAGCCTAATGTGTGCAACCCACTCAACACGGGAAACACCACCGCTGAAGCGCTGTACCGCCAACACGAAAAGAGCGCTCTGAACTCGTTCAGTCTTCTTCTCTCCGTAGGGTAGTCAGGAGCGGAACGATGTGATCGCTCAGCTCCGAAGCGAAAAGCTGATATGCGCTGCATCTGCTGCCTACTTAAACTCACGCTGTGATCAGCAGCAGCTGGATGCAATAATCGCATGCCAATGTGCATTGGCTCGTTTAGTTTACACTCGAAGTAGAGTGGTCCCTCTAAGCGAGATCCCAATTACGTCGGTCCTCCGACGTGACGTCGAGAAAGACCGACTGAGAGGGAATAATAGGACAGTAACGCCCACCTCAGACATGCAACTTAGTACCGACTTTTCTATCTTTTACGCAGTATAGTAATTTGAAGGTAAACCAGTTTGGCAGAAAGAGCCATGAGGCTCCAAGATTTTCGACTCCAGGGTGCTCTTACACAAAATTTTGGTGCGACCCAAATCACCAGAGTTCAGTGTGTTTGGTTGGGTAACTGTGGGGGTGGTAATCAATGTGACAAAAACTTAAACCGAAAAACCGGCCTCTTTCTTGAGCTATAAGTAAGAGGAAGTCAAATGCCAGTTTTTGACACAGTATAAAAAACACCCAAGTTTCCTAAACTTAATGAAGGCCATCAATACAGAATGTACTTAATAAATTAATAATTGAAATAAATAATTAAACAATTAAACAAACAAACAAACAAACAGTAGGTGGAGTTAATGATCAAGTAGATCTTAGCTTGTGAGACTGATGCAATTAAATGAACACCCTCCTGTGCTTGCATGTAAAACTCTTTTGGGACATATTCGGTCCTGACAAGTCTGAAAGATATCATTAATATCCACCAAAATTAATGTACAAGCACCTGTACTTGGATTTCAATCTGACAACATTTCTCCACTTATCCAAGATTCGTAGTTATCTGACAGTGAGAAGTCTCTGACATTTAAACCCGTTCATACATGGTGTGAGTGCTATGGGAGTCACAAATGTAACAGGTGTTATGATGACAGCACTGAAGGTAGCAGGATATTTTTCCAGGTGTCTGCATTAGTTTAGCACCCAATCATTTACTAAAGGAAATATGCAAATGTGGTAATGGCGCAACACGCTGGCAAAATTGGGGCTGTTGCTGTCTTGATCTGAATGCATTTTTCATGTGCAAGACAATAGTATAGATGGATGCAAGGCCACATTAACATGCAAACATTAGAAAAAAAAAAGATTAAATTATATCATCAGGTTCAAAGATGATTTTATTTTTTTTTTTTAAATCCCCACTGAGCAAAATGTTGTTTCACACATAAGGCATATTTATTAATTAATTTTTTTTTGTCTTTCTAGTAAAGGAAAAAAAAAAAAAAAAACTCTAATCATGTAATCTGTCATGCATCTAACAAATTTGAATATGTCCCACACTGCACACACATTCAGTCTGGGTACAAATTCTGCTTCAGTGATCAAACATGTATCCTTTTTAAATAAACTTTCATTTTCCTCCTGCCTTTTGAGCTCAGTAATACCACCACATTCCATAATGAGTCTCAATTAAATGGAAAAGAGGTGTGTTTGCATTTAAGACTGTTAGTGACTATGTTTACACACCAATAGGATTTCTTTTTCCAATTCTTTTTAAAAAAAAGATCAGGAATGTCAGGAATAACATGCTGTTTTTAGCATAAACACTTGGAACTTACCCCACTACATATTATTTCTGAATAATTTGTTTTGTCTTTTGTTAGTACACAAGCAAAAACATTAGAAAGCACCTGTAAGACATATGGCAGCTAACACAAGGTATTAAACACTACTACGCCAGTCATTAAGTATTCATGTTTCTATTTCAGAGAAATAACGCAGAATTACTCTCACTTAATTAGAACTGTTTCCTCGTTAAGAGGACATGCATTTTTAATTCCTGACATCTCGAGTGCTGTAAGTGAAATCGACGCCCCGCAGTACCTCATTATGCTGCAGTCAGAGAACATGTGCATCTGTGTTTCTCACCGTACTTCTGCTCAAGATGCTTTCTTCTGCTGCTTTTTCTGGAGTCAATTTGCAGTTTGTGTGTGTACATGTTTGCATTAGCACTTCTCTCTTCATTTTGACAAGACAGTGTGATTCACTTCGTTTAGGATCCAAAAACACAGGTTTAACAACTAACATCGCTTTTGTGCAAAAAGAGTGCAAAATGGCATTAGCCTTATCAGTGCCTTTAGAAGACTTTAAATTACACAGCTTCTCATCTGCACTTGCTTTACCCACTTTCTACAAATTATTTGCCTCACTCAACTATGTGTTTGCTGCTTCTTAGCAGGATGCTATGGGCTGGATAAAGTCAATTCCTTCCCACTTTGATCACACAATGAAACAATATTTCAATAAACAGAATATTAGCAAATGTGATCATGGTTGTCTTCACAGATCTAAACACTGAAAAACAGCACTACTCAATAAACAGGCCATAAATATAGAAATCCAAATATTCTGACTACCGCATAAATAGGTTTATCGGCTCACAAGGGTTGACAAAAAAAAAAAAAAAAAAAAATTATAGAACATACCTAAATTCTGCAAATGTTTAAATCTTTTTAAACATTTAAATGCATTAATATGTATGCATTTATAAGTTCAGTCATACATTGTTTAGTTGTCTAGCTAAGTTAAGAAGCCCTGCTTTAAGCGAAAAATAACCCAGCATTTTATCTGAACACTGGGTTCAGCCCATTGGGTCATTTTGTTGATTTTTGCAGTGCTAATGTCTGTGTAAGCCAGTTGGGTTAATGGCTGGGTCTCACTGACAATAGGGATCCTCAAACTGGATTGGCTTATCAAAAGCCATATTGGCTCCTGTCCTCATAGAACATTTCCTGAATGAAACTAAAGGTCTGTAGTTACTTGTGCTAAAAATCAAATAATAACTGTAAAGACCACATGCATTTTATACTCAGTGAGCAGAAATGGTTATCAGTGACTTGCTTTAGAGAAATAACTGTCTGTTGTCCAACAGTATATATGGCACATCTTGTCTCTTTCATAACATTTGTATGGTGCCCTTTTATACTATTCACATGTGTTCAACAGACAAACTGCCGTCTGCTCATGCCACGGTGACAAATGACACACATTAATATGATGGAACAGAGGACTCACAGACCAGATTGTGTTATTAAAACCTGGAGAGAGTTCCAGTAGATAGAGATGTCCCTGCTGACAATAAGGCCTTTAATTGGTGGCTGTCAGTCATTTCAAAAATACACACTGATTTGAAACACTAGGCCCATTAGACTGTTCTATACATAATAATGATAAATTGACAAGCAAGCTATCAATTTGGATCAGTCTTTTTCTCTTTTCATCCTCCTCAGTAGCCTTACACCACTTCAAAAGAAACCAGAAAAGAACAGGTTAAGAGAGCTACATCTGTCAGCCAAGTTATCTTTAATCATTGGCAATTGGCGACTGACTACACATAAGCCACACACACGCACACACACACGCACACGGTCACCGTGATTTTGCCAAGTAAGACATGTTCCTGGATCAACATCTTTTGATGATCCTGGATCAACATTATTGTCCAAAAATATAGACTTAACCCAATCCCTACGCCTAAACCTAATCTTACCCATAATTTATTTCTAAAATCAGAGGGAAATGATAGCTGATTAACAAGGGTGTAGAAGCACCTAACCGTGATTTTAAGCCTAACACAGATATTTCCTGAAAAGTTATGTCTCAATTCTGATTGGTTGATATGAATGTTGTTCCAGGATCAACAAGGATGTAGATCCAGGAACATGTTGTACTTGGTGAAATCACGCTCAACACACACACACACACACACACACACACACACACACACACACCATAATAGCCATCAAGGATTTTCATTTATCAGGTCATTTGACTAATATGAAAAGACAGGCATAGCTAAAGCAAGGTGTGCATGCTTATTTAAGAAAGAGCTTCATGACCAAGGTCAACAAAGGCCCTTTTATTTGCATGATGCTGACTTTAAACTTTAATACAGATGCAAAATGTTAAGGGCTGCCCTCTGCGGGTAGTTGATTGAGAAAGACAAGTCGAGAGAAAAGCGTATTGCATTTGAATAAGAGCTGAGGTCTGGTATTTAGCCATTGGTTGTAACTTAACTCAAGGTCGGATTCATGTAATTGGTTGCATGGAGGATTTCACAGCGTCTACTTTGCAAAGGAATGAAAATGAAGCAAGACTGACTGCAGCCTAGAGCTGGAACGTAAAGAGCTCTTGCAGATGCAACTGATGTAGGCCTCAAAGTCAGGTCAATATTGCAGTCCTGACCATTTCATTCCTGAGCAGAATAAGTCATGATGTGTCATATCTTGCTCACCCTCAACTACACTTAATTATTGACAGCTTCCTCTTCCATCCAAATCAATCAAAGCACAGTGGACTAGCAGCGACTCAGGAAATAGTGGGAGTCACGCCAAAGGAAATCATGTGTCATTGTTCACACATGGCCACCTCAATATCGCACCCGCCATATTCTGTTTGATATTCTACTGATCACGTTGCTCATGGAGCCGAGCTCCGTGATGGCTTCTATTAAGTGTTCTGGATCCAATTTACGCTCTGCCTGATCCCCTCACGTAGTAGTAGCACTGCGCCCAGAAGCGTGGCTATACTAGCACAGATTTTAGGATTACATGAACACACCTGTGAATGCTACACATGAATTCATACACTAGAAAGCAAAAACATCATTAAGAAAATCTCCTGTGAAGTACATATGTGAAAAGCTGCCATAAATAAAAGCGGAGCATGCCGAATGGCTCCTTGATGTGGTGACATGTGGTTTTGTTTGGAGTATCACTTGTACACAGTATTAGCTTATAACATTTTTCACACTGTAATTGGCTTAGGCCTCAAAATGGTTACATGTAATTTTGCTGGTGTTCTTTTCTTTTGCCTTTTTCTTTATTTCCTTTTACTTTAATTTTCCCTTTCCCTCTTCCTTTTTTTAGCTCTTTCCCCATTTCCCCCTTGTCTCCTTTGTTTTTTTTATTTTAGCATTACTGTTTTCCATTTGCTCTTTCTTTCATCTTCCTTTTCTCTTCCCATTCTGTTTTAATTTTTTTTCTTTCCCTTGCCCTTTCTTTCTATTTCTTTCATCCTGCCCCATTCTTTCTTCCACCAAATTACAAGATGGAAACTTGAGGGAGGTCAAACAGTAATTATCCGATCTTAGCATTTCATTTCTAGTAGCATGTTGGCTCATAATGATTAATACATGAACAGTTGGACCCAGATCATTTCTCACGTTCATTATATATATAGATATATATTATATAATTATATCTATATATATTCTCTATAGATATATATAATATCACAGATCTCATAGAAGTAAGCAGATTACTTTTAAGTAGCTTGTAAAGTAACGCATTACTTTTTAATTTAAGAAAATATCTGAGTACTTTTTCAAATAAGTAACTGCAAGTTACTTTTTTCCCAATTTATTGATTGACAGCTCTCCTTTCCCCATGTTGAGAGAAATCAGAAGATGTTACTGTAGTTCTAAAATAAATATGAATATGCATTAATTCATCTCACTCACAAAAAAACACAGATTCAGTATTCCTCAAAACGAATACACCAAATAATGCAACTCAGAATTTGACGCAAACCTGCAATAATTAAATGTGAAACAACACAAATATCCTTTATGTATATAATCCCATTCTATTAACCAATGTCTTCAATGATCCAGTTCAAGCGTACTAATAAGCAAAAATTCCTATAGACAAACATTTGTGTGTCTTTTTTTATTGCTGAAGTGTGTTTTTTTCTTCTTCTGCATTCTACTGTACGGTCGTAAATTTACTTTCCCTTCAGCCTGCGGCTTATTCATTTCACTTTGGTGTGAAAGGCTTTTATATTTGCCAAAAAAAAAACTTTTTATTTAAACACAAACAAGCAAGCCCTGTCCAGATTTTAAAGTAACGCAAAAGTAACATAACGCACTACTTACCATAAAAAGTAACTAAGTAACGTAATTAGTTACTTTTTTATGGAGTAACGCAACATTGTAAAGCATTACTTTTAAAAGTAACTTTCCCAACACTGAAGTGAGTACACCCCTCACATTTTTGTAAATTATTTATTATATCTTTTCATGTGACAACATTGAATAAATTACACTTTGCTACAATGTAAAGTAGTGAGTGTACAGCTTGTATAACAGTGTAAATTTGCTATCCCCTCAAAATAACTCAACACACAGCCATTAATGTCTAAACCGCTGGCCACAAAAGTGAGTACACCCCTAAGTGAAAATGTCCAAATTGGGCCCAAAGTGTCAATATTTGTGTGGCCACCATTATTTTCCAGCACTGCCTTAACCCTCTTGGGCATGGAGTTCACCAGAGCTTCACAGGTTGCCACTGGAGTCCTCTTCCACTCCTCCATGACGACATCACAGAGCTGGTGGATGTTAGAGACCTTGCGCTCCTCCACCTTCCGTTTGAGGATGCCCCACAGATGCTCAATATGGTTTAGGTCTGGAGACATGCTTGGCAAATCCATCACCTTTACCCTCAGCTTCTTTAGCAAGGGTCGTTATCATGTTGGAATACTGCCCTGCGGCCCAGTCTCCGAAGGGAGGGGATCATGCTCTGCTTCAGTATGTCACAGTACATGTTGGCATTCATGGTTCCCTCAATGAACTGTAGCTCCCCAGTGCCGGCAGCACTCATGCAGCCCCAGACCATGACACTCCCACCACCATGCTTGACTGTAGGCAAGACACACTTGTCTTTGTACTCCTCACCTGGTTGCCGCCACACACGCGTGACACCATCTGAACCAAATAAGTTTAACTTGGTCTCATCAGACCACAGGACATAGATTACTGGAACCATGTCCTTAGTCTGCTTGTCTTCAAACTGTTTGCAGGCTTTCTTGTGCATCATCTTTAGAAGAGGCTTCCTTCTGGGACGACAGCCATGCAGACCAATTTGATGCAGTGTGCGGCGTATGGTCTGAGCACTGACAGGCTGACCCCCCACCCCTTCAACCTCTGCAGCAATGCTGGCAGCACTCATACGTCTATTTCCCAAACACAACCTCTGGATAGGACGCTGAGCACGTGCACTCAACTTCTTTGGTCGACCATGGCGAGGCCTGTTCTGAGTGGAACCTGTCCTGTTAAACCGCTGTATGGTTTTGACCAACATGCTGCAGCTCAGTGTCAGGGTCTTGGCAATCTTTTTATAGCCTATGCCATCTTTATGTAGAGCAACAATTTTTTTTTCAGATCCTCAGAGAGTTCTTTGCCATGAGGTGCCATGTTGAACTTCCAGTGACCAATATGAGAGAGTGAAAAGCGATAACACCAAATTTAACACACCTGCTCCCAATTCACACCTGAGACTTTGTAACACTGAGTCACATGACACGGGGGAGAGAAAATGGCTAATTGGGCCCAATTTACAAAAATGTGAGGGGTGTACACACTTCTGTGATATACTCTATATATTTTTTAAGTCTCTTTTTTTTGGCCAAAGTCAGTCATACATGTTTGGAATTAAATGAGGATGAGTGAATCATAACAGAATTTTAATTTTTTGGTAACTGTCCTGCTGTATCTGGTGTATCAGAGGAGGGCCGTACAAAAATGACTGATGGGCCAGATTTGGCCAGTTAAAGAGTATAGAGAACAATCTGTTGCAAAGTACCTTTGGTAAAAGGGCAGTAGACACATTTAAGATCATGGGTCACCCCACCCCTGTATTGGAATCAAGAATGTTTACATTTCCAGCCCAGACTTCCAGAAACCAAATGTGCATAAGTCCAAAAGTACACAGATAAAAGTACAAAAGCACACCTTCTTTAGAAGAAGGTCCTAGAGGAACACTCATGCACACACAAGCCTATACAGCACCTGTCCTGCATTTTCATATATTAGCCCTGAATGTATGAAAAAGCATCTACTTCCATGTCTCATGAGAGAAGTAAAGCGAAACAGCAGGAAACACAGGGGAGTTTACCGAACAGAAGCCAGGCATGAGAAATGAGAAGCTCTGACTACAGTAGGGAGGAGGGGCTCAGAAGGAAGGCTTCAGATGTATGAGAGAGAGATTGATGTGAGTAGGCCCATGTAATATCTTTAAAGTGGCAGGCAGAGGCCATTCTTCATTTGTCTTCCTGAGAAATGCTCTGTCAGGGCAGCCAAAAGGAATTGGAAATGAATGTCAGTTCCTTTCCCTTTCAGACACGCTTGTGTTATGACATCCCGTCATACCATATTTTATTATTAATATTTAGGATTTAGACTGCTTTGGTTTACCGAGAGTAGTCAGGGCTGCCGAGAAGGGGCATTCCCTTAGTTCGCAACTAAGTGGTAGGGAGAACGGTAAAACGGGAGGAGGAAAAAACAAACAGGATGAAGTGGGGCCATTGAGTGATATTGCCGAGCAGCTCTCTGATTGGTACTTGAATGAGGTTGAATATATTGTAGGCGGTGCTGAGAGAATAAAAGGTAAAGGAGCAGATATTACTCTTCACTTCATTCCCCCAGACTTCATCTTGACACGTCATGAAAGTGTGATGTTTATCTCCTCTGCATAAATTCACATTTCTCTACACCTTTTGGTTTATGGTCTGAACACAGGTGTTTGAAATGTGCGTTTAGGGCTACCGCTAAGCATGGGATTATGATTTCTTGAAGAGGCAGGCAGTTTGACACCACTAGAGATTAAAGGTACGCGTCGTATTCCTCCCTCTCCCCAGGGGCCGACTCTGTCATTCGGAGCTGTTTGAGATGTCTGTGTTTACAATACAGGGACAAGAACATCGCTCCGTAACTCACGCTTTACAGCCGAATAAATCTCCACCGTGTGGCCCGGGGTGGCTCCTCCGGACATATTATACAAAGTACCTCCAGAATGCTGTAGTCGGTGCCATTGTTTGATTGATTATCTAATCACCACACTACTGTTAGGTGGTGGGAGCCCCCTTGGGCCCCGAGGCCGCACTTGTGAACCACGGACAATGCTACAAGAAACACCACCTAGATGAGAATAATACACACCGAAGCTACATATGATCTGTTATGATGTTGACGCTATCCTTTCCTTCAGCTAAGATCGGATAAAACTGAGGTTTAAATGTATCAGTAGAACATCAGAGGCGGAGTGTTGGGTGGGCGGCGGCCCGCACCCCCTAGGCGAACACCTGACGCGATACCGGCCGGTGCGAGGGTGGGAAATGAGCGAGGACAGACTGGGTGGAGCGAGCCACTAGGCGAGCAGGTGTGCCTGAGGATGACCTAGATGGGAGTGGGAGACTGGAGTTACCGGGAGCCCAGGACAGGAAACGACTTGTACTTTTGTCGAGAAGATATGCTGTGTGGGCCGCACTGAGGTTACCCCATAAAGCCGCATATTGGATGTGAGCTCCGAATAGAACCCACAGAACACAATTACCGCCATACAATTAGCATGTCTGAAGGTTATTCATAAGTTGCTGCAGGGGGCAGTGTACTCTAATAAGTGTTTGCAGATGATCGGGGCATTTATGCGGTTGAATGGATCTGGGTGAAAGAAGTGGTCGTGGTGGTCAGATGGATGCTGATGGTGCAGTTCATGTCACGTCTGTCATTCTCTGGGTTCGTCTAGGAGTAGGGAATTGGGAGGGAATGAGGGGACGACAGCAGGTGAGATGTGACCTGCGAAGCGGGTTTTGCTACGCATTTTGTGATGTTTAGTCGAGGTCGGAGTTCAATACCGATCAGGTATCCGATGCTGTAATGGACATCTCTGTAAGGCTCTCCCTGGTGGCTTTGTCACTCTAATTAGGTGACAGACGGCAACAAACAATATCCCTCATTACTGCTGACATGGGCGACGCTCATAGTCACACACAATTGTTTTCCCTTCTTATATACACAAACACAGAAACACATACACATACACATACACAGAAGAGGCTAAAACAAAGATATGCACAGTGACAAGCATCAATCTTGCGTAATGTCTCTCTCGTTCTCATCCTCAAACAAGAAGCCCTGTCCTTAGCCAGGGTTAAGCAGATGTTGGAAAAGCTGCCTATTATTTTTGGTGCGCACCTTGAAATAAATGTGAGAGTAATGCTGGTTGTTCTCCTGTCACTATGGTGATTGGCAGTATTGCAGGTATTGTGGTGTCTGTGGCATTTCAGGAAGCTATTTTTTTCACACATACATTAAAGGAATAGGTCAACCAAAAATAACAATTTGAACTTTTATTCATCCTCATGCTCTTCTAAACTTGTAGGATTTTTTTTCTCCATATAACATGTAAAAGAAGATGGATAAAAAGTTGGTGTTTGGAAAGCGGAACAATAATGTCATAGTAAACTAGGGAGCTTTCCACGTCGGGTAATCCCCTGGCATTGGCCGACATACGCACTCCCGATTAACCAACGGCTACACCAGTCTAGTCCACTTCGCACGGAGCCGTCTGGGCAACGAGAAGGATGCGAGAGGCAACGTCAGTGGGCTCGGAAGCACCAGAATCACGCCAACCCCGGAGCGCATTAGGACCCATACGCGTGGATGGGAGGAAGAGGGAGGAGGAGGCGCTTCTAGATAGCGGGCCGAGAGCCGGACTCCCGCGCACGTAGCCTGGACCCTCATTCCTGACCACACGCGCCTGTCACCTTAAAGCGAACCGGAGCCAAGGATCAGGCGCCCAGCATTGACGATGAATACAGATCCCCTGGGTTTCCCTTTGATGCGGACACTTGTATTGTCCCTGTTTTTTTGGGGTGAAGCAGCTATGTTTATTTCGTTAATAAAAGCCGTCTCGGGAGGGCTCCGACGGAACCAACACCACGCACTGGGTCTGTTGTCATTGGTCGTACTAAGCACGGAGCATCAGGACCATATCAATAAGGATGGAGATACGCACACACGGAACAAAAGACACACACAGACACACCGACCACGTGGCAACACGGAAAGCAAGGAACGTATATTACCCGTCTTTTGAAGACTTGTAAAAAGTAGACGGTTTGAGGGTGAGGAGAGCGAGAACAAAAAATATCAGAGACAGTGAGGCAATGGTAGTGGTGAAAATCTCACCCTCCGCTACAGCTATCAAATCTTATTTGTACTTGCATTTAGTTAAATTCATTCAAGCGCCCCATGTCAGGTCACAAGACATGTGTCACAATGATGTTTAGTGTTAAACATGACCCATTTTAAGGCGTCTTGCATCATGAGCACAAGTGTGAATCAAAGGGTTATTTGAGGGTGCATAAGTATACAGTAAATAAGTGACAGTAAACTAAACTAAAATATTATTAGTCTTGGTCTTGACATTGCACTGTCAGAACAAAACTGGAAATACCATAATAATAACAATTTTAAATTTAAATCATTAAGTTATTAACATAATAGCATCAATAACAACAATAATGTTTTTTTGTTTTTGTTTGTTTTTTACAATGGCATGAAGTGACTGTTTCTTCATTTGTCCGTCACACTTGTGTATTGAGGTGTAATATGCTCTGACAGGCAATGCTTTTCCAGTCAGTCTGTCTGCAATACACACACATATCAAACATGATAATGATCATCATTGTCTGCTTCCATGCAATTTGCAACTATTAACCTAGTGACAGAGAAGTGTCTGTTTATGAAATGTGGTATAATTATAACCTATGCAAACAATCCTTTCCTGTTGTTGCGGCCAAGACTGACAGACCCTCCAGAACTCCTTAACGTGGGATATAGGGAATCCGGCATCAATGGCTATTTTATTATTTTGATGTTTCCCATTTTTGTACTGTGACAGGTATACAATGTCAAGGCCATTTGTTTTGCTGTTTTCCATGCGACATACATACATATTACAGTTTATTAAAGGAAAGTGGCAATTGCTTCATAACACCTGGGTTTCCAAAGTCCACAGTCGATTTGATAAAAAAGAGTTTTGTTTTTTAAATAAGTCTTTATTTATTTTTACATCTTTAACAGCATTATTTTAATTATATAGATATATATATATTATATAGTATATAAATATATATATATATATATATAAAACTATACGGACCCCAGACATTTGAATGGTAATGTACAGTTTAAGTAATGTTTTGGTAATATATTACTTGATGTGAGATGATGCACATTATATACAAACTAACATAAAAGATTCCAGGCAGCTTCCTAGTCATGCTCCAAAGCTACTTATTCAATTGCCAGACCACACAAATCTTAATCTCGAAACTCTTATCCACTGGCATTATGAGTAAACCTAGTCCTGTTAGTCAAAACAAGGACTTATGATCAGAAAATGTAATTCTTTTTGATCGTTTCTTCCTTTATAATACTTTCCCTCACCAGTATGATGTAATTCAAGGAGTGTAATGCTTTTCTGATTGACTGAACATGCTCAAGCAGATGGGAGGATGTGTGCTCTCTCTTGTGTGTGTGTGCGTGCACACTTGCTCTCCAGACGACTGTTCTGGTGGCATACGGGCCCTCAGGCCGTGTGTGTGACCTTAATGGCTGCAGCATATGTTATCAGTAATCTGATTTGGAGATTATGAAAGAAGAAATGGAAGGAAAAGCAGAAAGAGATGAAGGGATAGAATGAGAGCTATTACTCTGAATCCTTCTCTCAAGGGACTTCCACATGTAATATTCAGATCTAGCTCATGCTGGAATATAAAGTAAACATGATGATGGTATGCAGAAGGGCCTTTTATGATATAAATATTAGTTAATATAAATGGAAATCATCCTTATATATGCATTAGCTCAATAATTGAGGACTTCTCAATCATTTTGAGCCATCTTTGATCAAATCTCACAGTTTGCATGCTAAAAGCGTGCCGCAAGTTAAAATAAGTTCAACCTCAAAAAAATGTATTTGTTTTTTTCCTTTTCTCGCACCTCACATTTTTCTACGCGAACATGGTTTTGTTTCTCGCTGGGGTGCTTTATGTAAACATGCACTGGAACAAACATGTTTGAATGTTGTGCTCACATTTTGTGTCTTTCTCAGAGTCTTGGACATGCTCCACTTTATATATATATATAAAAAAAAAGTCTTTAGACATTTATTTCAGAACAATGTATCACATTTGTGTAAACACCAAAAAATGTGTTCTCTGTGAAATGGCTTTGAAGAACAATAATAAAATCAACAACATTATAATATTATAATGTAATTGTATTTTTAGCTGTACAATTTAAACACACATATATACGTGGCAGTTAGCGGTCAGGAGTTTGAAAACTACCAACAATAAGAGAAATCATATAGTCTACTACGCCACCCCGAATACACTGGGACATAACAGCCCTAAGCAAAGGGACATAGGTTCGTTGCCAAAGGCAGGGTGAGCATAATAATAATAAATAAATAAACATACCCAAGAAAACAATAATAATATACTAAAAATACCATTAATAAACAACAATTACTAAAACACATCCAACACGTCTTTACCAGTAACTTACAAAACAAGTACAATACGATAACAAAATAAAGAGGGAGGAGGCCAGCAAAGACCCTCAGATTTCTACCCTACACTCAATACCAATGACACACACTCCTGAAAAAAATAAAATATTAAACGCAGCACTCCATGTGGACACGCAGTACAAGGCACCATGCCCAACACCGCCCACCTAAATCCACGCACCAAACAATATAACAAACTGACCCAGATGAATTCCAGACAGAACAAAACAGAGTAGAGCAGAGCAGAAGTGCAGTCAGTTACTTGAGGTTCGTTAGGCTTCAATTAAGATAATTGGAAACCCCTGGACGTGCAATCAATCCTGCTGGACATTGAACAAAAGTTACGCATAAAAACTTGTTAAAAACAAACTTTAAACTAGCAATACCTACCAAGAAAACAGTACAATGCTGCAATACATATGGTCGCTCACCACGCAGGATTACAGCTACTTGCAGACCTATATCTAAAAACAAACAAAGGTAATAAGCCTCTCTGTTTAACAGGCAAAAAGGCATTTTTTTTAAAACAGGGACAAACCTGAAAACTGGCCAACAGACAGGAGGATAACCCAACTGCTAGCACTCATTCAAAGCACCACATGTCACAAAGGGGCGGTACCAAGGATGATGCATCCCAAGCAACCAAACACTTCCCCCTTTTATATGCACAACACAGGCACTAATTGGTTCATGAAACTTACTCAACTGACCAATCATGATAAAGTACAAACACTGACATGTTCACCTGTTTGGGTAACGCCAGCCAATCATACTGGGTCTATACCTCACTCTGCTACATATATATATAACATCTTAAACACACAAGCACTACTTCAAACACACACACATATAGATATATATATATATACAGTGGTACGGGAAAGTATTCAGACCCCCTGAAATTTTTCACTCTTTGTTATATTGCAAACATTTGCTAAAATCATTTAAGTTAAATTTTTCCTCATTAATGTACACACAGCACCCCCATATTGACAGAAAAACACAGAATTGTTGACATTTTTGCAGATTTATTAAAAAAGAAAAACTGAAATATCACATGGTCCAAATATTCAGACCCTTTGCTCAGTATTTGAGTAGAAGCACCCTTTTGATCTAATACAGCCTTTTTGAGTCTTTTTGGGAAAGATGCAACAGTTTTTCACACCTGGATTTGGGGATCCTCTGCCATCCCTCCTTGCAGATCCTCTCCAGTTCTGTCAGGTTGGATGGTTAACGTTGGTTGGACAGCCATTTTTAGTCTCTCCAGAGATGCTCAATTGGGTTAAGTCAGGGCTCTGGCTGGGCCATTCAAGAACAGTCACAGAGGTGTTGTGAAGCCACTCCTTAGTTATTTTAGCTGTGTGCTTAGGGTAATTGTATTGTTGGAAGGTAAACCTTCGGCCCAACCTGAGGTCCTGAGCACTCTGGAGAAGGTTTTAGTCCAGGATATCCCTGTACTTGGCCGCATTTATCTTTCCCTCGATTGCAACCAGTCGTCTTGTCCCTGCAGCTGAAAACACCCCCACAGCATGATGCTGCAACCACCATGCTTCACTGTTGGGACTGTATTAGACAGGTGATGAGCAGTGCCTGGTTTTCTCCACACATACCGTTTAGAATTAAGGCCAAAAAGTTCTATCTTGGTCTCATCAGACCAGAGAATCTTATTTCTCACCATCTCACAACTCCATGCGGGCTTTCATGTGTCTTGCACTGAGGAGAGGCTTCCGTCGGGCCACTCTGCCATAAAGCCCCGACTGGTGGAGGGCTGCAGTGATGGTTGACGTTCTACAACTTTCTCCCAATCTCCCGACTGCATCTCTGGAGCTCAGCCACAGTGATCTTTGGGTTCTTATTTACCTCTCTCACCAAGGCTCTTCCCCCCCTGATAGCTCAGTTTGGCCGGACGGCCAGCTCTAGGGAAGGGTTCTGGTCGTCCAAAAGTCTTCCATTTAAGGATTATGGAGGCCACTTTGCTCGAGGAACCTGAAGTGCAGCAGAATTTTTTTTGTAACCTTGGCCAGATCTGTGCCGTGCCACAATTCTGTCTCTGAACTCTTCAGTCAGTTCCTTTGACCTCATGATTCTCAATTGCTCTGACATGCACTGTGAGCTGTAAGGTCTTATATAGACAGTGTGTGGCTTTCCTAATCAAGTCCATCAGTATAATCAAACACAGCTGGACTCAAAATGAAGGTGTAGAACCATCTCAAGGATGATCAGAAGAAATGGACAGCACCTGAGTAAATATATGAGTGTCACAGCAAAGGGTATGAATACTTAGGACCATGTGATATTTCAGTTTTTCTGTTTTAATAAATTTGCAAAAATGTCAAGAATTCTGTGTTTTGCTGTAAATATGGGGTGCTGTGTGTACAGTAATGAGAAAAAAAAATTACTTAAATGATTTTAGCAAATGGGGCCCTGCAATATAACAAAAGAGTGAAAAATTTAAGGGGGTCTGATTATTTTCCGTACCCACTGTATATATATATAATATATATATATATATATATAATCAATACCTGCAGAAATCTAAATCCTGAATGCAGTGTTGAATCAAAGCTCAGCTTCACTGATGAAAATGAGCATGTGAGGCGTTGAAGGCAAACATGATAATTTTTCACTTTTCTTGCCCATCAGCTTGTTTTCGTCACTCGCTTTTTAACACTTGCTATAAAAATGTAGTATGTGGGTTCTGATGTGGCTCTGCAGCATCATGCAGCTTTGAATCCCACACACAGAGGATAAGTAAAATATAGACTTTGCATTAAAATCTTAGATGCTGTATTGTAGACATTAAGATTATAAATAAAACATGAAAAAATAAAAATCTAGTATTGCAAATTTGCAGAGTTGTATCATGTGCAACAGTTTTTTTGTTTTTTTTTTGTGAAAATAATTGTGAAAAACAATGGAAGATATAGTACGACATTCTTGTTATTTAGTTATTAAACCTAGTTCAGTCATAGAATATAATTTAGCACAAGAAACAATCATTATCAACAGCTTGTTTTGAAAAATCCCTGTTTTTGAAAACCAAAGCAGAAGGTCTACAAACACTTGTGATAAATATACATACTGCATTGTATCACTAGCTCGCGCCACCTGTTGCCCCAGCAAAAGCGGGATTAAGCTCTCATATGTACAAACAGTTAATCTAAAGAAAATCCTGTACATTAGATAGCATTCACCACCCCTTTCCCTTCAGCTGGCATTCAGCCAACATACATAATGGCATCCTGTGGATTAAGTAGGCTAGCATTTAGTCATTGCTTTCTTTAAAGACCATGTGACTGAAAAACAGCAAGTACAAACACACAAGCAAGTTTAATCCAACTGAACAAAAAAACAAATATAACCAACTAATAAACAAGAAAATGGAGCACACCAATGTTATTGCCGTTATCTTTTAAAAGCAGAATGCGAACAGGAAGAAAGTGGCTACACAAAGTGTTAAAACAACTTTTATCAAAGCACATATACTACAATATCAAAGCAACTGTTCTCACATCTAATGACCTCTGAGTGACATTTGCGACCCTGACAACTTCTACAATCATCATAATCACAGAGGCAGTGGTGTAATAAAGTACCTGAAAGTCATACTCAAGTAAAAGTACAGATATCTTATAGAAAATTAGTTTGGTAGAAGTTGAAGTCACCGTTTAGAATATTATTTGAGTAAAAGTCTTAAAGTAGGTGATATTTATTGTAATTAAGTACGGAACGTTGTTTTTATTTTGTATTAACTAAGAGGACTAAGTATTTGAAAGTAAAAGTAAAAAGTAAAGCAAAATGGAAAAGAAAAGGGGGGGCCCCAAAACAAAAAAATACCAAGACTGTATGTGTATCTATCTATATATATAATATGATATATATATTATATATAATATTATTATAATACATACACAGACAGTCGAGGTCAGAATTATGGCACCCTGGTAAATAGATTCAAGAAGGCCGTGTTGAAAATAAATCTGAATTTATTAATCAGTTGGATTTTTATTAAAACAATTCACATAAATATCACTTTTTTTGGAACTATTTTTGTTGGCAAAATTTAGCAAAAACAAGCAATATTATGTCTAAATTGTAAGTCACTTATTGCTAACTTTACTGAACTTGTATAAAATGATTATTAAATGCGTTCATGCTGATATCTGCAGAAAAACGGTACTCTGTGTGATATAGATTAAATTAACTATATTAAATTATATAAATATAAAAAGCATACAGAAGCATTTTTGCCGTCTACAATTTAGAATGCCTTGAATTTTGAGTTTTAATAGACTAATAAATCAACGTGCATGCACTCTGTGTGTGACTTGGTGATATAGCCTACTTGATAATGTCAGATCGCACATCATTACAAAAACACTTGCCATATTATCACAGACGATGCTGTCTATCGCACACCCCAGACTCGACTTGAGTGGAAAATGAGTAGAAAATGATGAAAATCATTCACAGTTGTGCGTGCACTTGTTTGCACATGAGCATGAGTCTAACTTAAAAGCGCCAGACCACTGATTCGTCAAATCTGCTTTCCTGCAGTCCGTGTTCTTCTGACTTCTGACTATTTTGTAGTAAGTAACGAATATGCTTTGGGGAAATGTATCGGAGTAAAAGTATACATTTTAATTAGGAAATGTAGTGGAGTAAAAGTAAAAGTTAGCTCTGAAATATAAAAACTCAAGTAAAGTACAGATGCTCACAAAAAATACTTAAGTACTGTAACGAAGTATTATTACTTCGTTACACTGCACCACTGCACACTGCACAGAGGTCATGAAGACAGACACCTCAATACCATGGTGTTACCCTGTGCATGTCTTCTGACACAAACACAGCTGAGGCTGCTGGCACTGGAGTCGGGGTCAAGGCCAACTGCAAACAATCAGCAAGTGCCTTAAGTCCACTCCAGGCAATTTCCATCTGGGTACTGTAGTCTTAACAACTTGACCTCTATAGTCCCTGGATAGGAAGAGAAGTAAATGCATCTCATTAGTCGATCTGGATTGCTGGTTTTCAGTCCTGTTTCTTAGGGTGCCCCTAACAGAATGTTTTTGTTCCTATCCTGGCCTTCCACGCCTCACTCAATTAATCAAGTGCTGACTGAAGACTACAGATTGAACCAATTGATTTAGCTCTGTTAGTTTAACATCAGAGCTGAAAGCGATCTGTCGGGGTGGGCTTTCAATTTAAAAACCACAAAAAGCAGTTCCTTCAAATGCATACAACTGGGTATGTAAGAGAATTCTTAGATCGACGTGAAATCAAAATTGATCCAATTTATTTGCTTAATGTAAGTTCCTGTAGCTCAGGCAGTATAGAATGGTGCTAGCCAAGGTCATGGGTTCTTTAGATAAAGTTTAGCCAAATTCATAAACATTTTTCAAAATAAAACTATATTCTTATTATATTTTTATTATTATTATTATTATCATCATTGTTGTTGTTATTAAAAGAAAGTATTTCATACTACGGTGGTATTTATTGATTTAAAAACATGCAGTAAACCAGTAATATTGTGAAATATTTAAGAAAACATTATTATTTGATTATATTATAATAATAATATAATCATAAATACAATTAAAATAATACAATTTACAATTATAATATATCTGTTTCTATTTTAATATATTTAAAAAAATATTTTGAATTACAGTTGAATTGTCAGCAAACCATTACTAAAGTCTTCAGTGTCACGTGATAATACAAATTTTGGAGGTCAGTATCTAACACACGTTTCACAATCCACTCAATTGCGGATGGATAAAAGCAACCCCTCCCTCTATATTCTCATCAAACAATCTATCCTGTTTCACAGGGAAATTACATAAATAAGATAGAATGTGAAAAGCAATTTACCTCGACTTTAGAAAGGGAAGTTTCGTCATGATGGCCTTGATTTTAAATGTGACTACGCATTCATGTGCAACAGTTTTGTATGCTTTCAGAAAATGAGTTGGGTACCCACAAGGAAACTCACTGACACTGTAAACACACTTGCAGCAACTCATTTAAATATCTGAGAAGTTTGTTTATGTCATGCCTTGTGCTCAACTTGTCTAGAATGTAACATGCACTGAAAGCAGACCGTCGAGGTCAGATATTAATGCTTTAAGGACTTCTCCATTCCCTCTCTTTCTCTCAATCCATCTGTCTCTCCAACTCACTCGATATTGTTCTTTCTCCTTTTCTGTCTCTGTATGTCTTGGACCCAAATATATATAGACAGCCTACAAATTGCCTCTGCAGTGAGGGGTTTTAAGAGGAAAGTCCTTTTTACAAGGACCCTTCTGAATTAATGACTGGTTGAGACCAGTATTAAGAAAAAAAAGTAAACATACTTATCCGAGAACAAGCAGGATTAAATGTGTAAGTAGAATGGGTGTGTGGTGTGTGTGGGGGGGGGGGGGGGGGGGGGGTCTATGGTCATAATTGGCTATCCATGCAATTTGCTGTTTAATTACTTGAATAGGTTGGTGGGAAACACACATTCTATACCCCTGGATTTCACCAGCTTTATTTGGAATTCAGCATTTGGGAGTTTAAAATTACAGCTTACTCAAGGCTACAGTTCAATAGGCACTACTGATTAGATTTTTTTGAAATCACAGATGTATCTGCTGCTCATTTATGACAATGTGGCATAGTTAGACTGTTAATTTTCAGCATTCTCTGAAGACAAAATTGGAAACCTAAATGAAAGCATTTTCCCCTACAGCATTCAAACAATTAAAACATTAACTTTTACTTTTAGTCATTTAGCAGACGCTTTTATCAAAAGCGACTTACAAATAAGAAAAAGTAATTGAAACTAAAAGCTAAAACTCTATAAATACAATATATATACACATTTAAGAAAATAAAATAAAGAAATTGAAATAAAAAAGACATTTCAAAACGAAACAGTTAAATGAAAAACAAAAAAATAAAGCAAAACATATTCCAAAACATACAAAATAGAAAAAGTAAATTAAAAAATAAAAGCTAAAAGTTTTAGAAAATAAAAAAAAAATAAATAAAAATGACAATGAATACAACAACATTTCCAAAACTAAAACATTTAATAAAAAAAATAAAATAAAATAAAAGCTAAAAACCCAAATCAAAAAATATTAGTAAAAGAACAACCCGGTATGAGTTTATAAAAATGATTCTAACTAACAAATAAGCCAACACACAAAAACAACTCCATTGTGATGTTACAGCCACAAACACCATACATATGTATATAAAACATTAAATATTATATATATATATATATATATCTAACTTATATATATATATATATATATATATATATATATATATTTCATTTCCATTTTGTATGTTGAAGTAGTGAAATAACAAAATTAAATAAAACTAAAACGTAATAAAAAACCTATATAGACATAATAAAAAAAACAAATAAAATGACAACATTACTACAACTAAAACTAAAATAGATAACTAATGCAAATCAAAGTACATTAGTTCATCAGTAAAAAATAACACTGAGGCAAACACACATGCTAAAATAACAACAACTTACTGACACATAGTAAGAAATAGATTATAAAAAACTGAAACAGAAGTGGAAAGAGGAGAGATAAAAAGCGATACTTATGTCCTTTGCTGGTGTCCCTGCCCGGTGGAGTCGCACGGTAGAGTCGACGCTCTTTACACTCTTCGGTCTGCTCGTGACCGCTTCCGTGGTAAACTAAGCTTCTTTTTAAATTCATTAAACAAAACTCAAATTGAATTCAGCTGAACACACCTTCCTGTTTATCACAACAAATGGCCAAACAAGCACACGACACTGACAAGGTACGCAATACAGTACATTAACCTAACCTGAGTACAAAATAACTAACAGATCACAACAATACAATGTTGCAGTATTGCAGAGATGCATTGTTTTGTTTTAATAACCTGCCATGCATTATTTTTAAGCTGAAAATTCAGACATTGTGTTTGAACAAATATTTATCCTTTGAAAATGGGGGCAATTTGAGCTGCTGTTGAGGATTGTTCTACATTCAATACAAGGTAAACTCAACTGACAGGGTTTGTAAAATAATGGTAATTTTCAAAGTATACCAATTTTCTTAGTATATATTAGGTAGTAGTAGGAGTAGTTAGTCGTATTATTATTTATTATTATTATTATTATATAATGTTACTAAGGGCATTATGTAATGCACGAGTAGCGCTTGGTTTACAATTACTAATTACTATGTGACACAACTTTGTACACGTGGTTACTACGTGGGATTGCTGGACCAGAAATCAGAAAGACAAGTGTAGACTCACTAGAGACAAAGGTAAGCAAAAAGTAGTAATAGTCTTACCTATTTCGATGGTCAGTCAATAATAACACAATTCAAAAGAAAGTCAGTTCTGGAAAAAAATAGATATTGTTGTGATGATTATCCTTCACTGGATTATTCCCGTTTTAAACTGGCAATAGATCAGAAATATACAAAACACAATTACACACAAATAAATTGAATAGTTAAAACCCCAACAGTACAAAAGGGATATCAAATGTAAAGAAGAAAAGAAAAATAAAACAAGTGCAGATTCAGTTCCAAATCCAAACAAGTTTCTGGAATGCAAATACTCAAAATCAGTGTCTCAGTTTCAAAATGAGATCTTTTTTTTTTTTAGATTCAAGATCAAATTCTCAATTTGAAGTTTCAGTTTTGAATTCAAAGTCTTGTAACGAATCAGCTCATGTGAAATATGAATAATTAACCACAACTAGTTATAATTAATTATGAATATTTTAGATCCGCTGTAGATATTTAGCTGACCTCTCAGGGTCAACTGTCTTGTCAATTCTAAGAACGTTAATTTCCTGGTTAAGGGAAATAGCTTTCTTACTGTACAATATTACACAGAGCATGTAGCAAAAATCTGCATGATTAGAGACTCCAGTTATGAGCAAACAATGAATCACGTCAAGTGTGATACAAGTAAGGTTTATTAACTACATAAACACTTAAACAAGTCTAACACACTACATAAACACATAAACTAGTCTAACATACTACATAAACATATAAACTGGTCTAACATACACATATACACACACACACAGACACACACAGTTGGTATAGGAAAGGGTTAAAGTTTAACTCAGTACAGAAAGAGGCATAAAGAATGAATTTTATGGAACCATTTGCATATTCAACAAATCTAAGCCTGAGGGATACGTCAGATTCTAAGTTCAAACACACCTTTGTAAAAAGGCGTAACTGATACTTAATGCATCAATTAATAAGAATAAGTTTGATACTTAGCGAGTCTCGGAGGTCTGAAAGAGATTCCTGATGCAATCTTAAGCCCCAAGATCTTGCTGAAGTTGGTTGATTGAGAAAAAAACAGTTTGCGTCAGAGTAACTTGAAGAAAGGAAAGGACAAGGCCGAAGCCTGGCACAATGCTTTGGTATCCTGAAGCGTTTTCTCACATCTTCATCTTAGCATCTGACCGAACCACCGACTGGGGCGGGTCACATGAAGTGTGGCCTTTAAAGCCTGCAGAGATTCACGCCTCTCAAGATGGGCTTGTCCAATGAGGAAGTCCGGAATCTCAAGTGGGAGTTTTGCGTTTTTATGGCCCTTTGTTTCTAAGCATGTTATTTCGCATATGTAATTCGCTTGGGAGTTGATGCACAAATTAGTAAAGATTCTTAAGACATCAATATGTTGCATAGGTATCAGCATGTAATATACACTCTCAGTTAGATCATCCGAATGCGAATTCATAGATACTAGACATGAAATAGGTGAGTTTATATTAACTAGTGGTCTATGATAATATGCATAAAACAGCATACACTACAACAGACAATATACAAGAACAGTAATGGTATACACAATGACCAAAGGATATGTGTATTCAATCAAAGAAGGTTTTCCTATGAATTAATTAGAGAACAGTCCATTCCTCTGGGGATATGTTGCTTCTTATGAGGAAAATGAGGGAGTTCTCTGCCCGCATTCCTTTAGTCCATAAAACCAATGATATCAGCATTGGTTACCATGGAAACAGAGGCCTGTTCTGCCCTCCTGAGGTATTACGCATTTCGGGGGAAGGGTCCATAGACACTCGTAATTGGCCCTTTGGTTAGGTGAAGGGGCGTTAGATATTATTTGTTAAATATAACAAAAAGTTGTGTGTCTGATTGGTCCAAATGCTACAGTCTCAATGTTCAGTTCAATTAAAAAAATAATAATAATAATAATTAAGTATAGCAATGTTCATCAAAAGTGGAAAAATTCAGTTCACGAAGAAAGGGAAAAAACTGTTTCATCCAGGAAAATCCAGGCAGCAAAACTTGGAAAAACTCCAAAAAATATATAGTTTGTTCCTACCAGATCGACAAATTTAACTTTTTTTCTACGTTTCCAGGCACGAAATGATGGGATGGCTCACCAGTCCAAACCGGAATACGAGTATTCATCAAGGATTCAGGATCACAATTCTCAGCAAAGACAAAAAAACCGCCTTGCAAAAACAAAGCCAAACACAATCGTCAGTAACTTGTTTGAATAAACCATTTCAAATGACTAAAGTGTCTGCTTCAATTATTTGCATATATGCAACACATACATGCTAATCGCCATGTGCTCAATTACAACACTAGAGTCTATGCACAGTGTTAGCAAAGCTAGCACCACATGAAACACATTTCACTTCGAGACATTATCACATCTTCACAAATAAAACACGCTTTAACAACTTGAACAATTATATACACTAATAGATCGTATTGAAGCAAAAATAAAGCATTTTCAACACATTTTTACTAGAGTCCGACCGATATGTTTTTTTTTTTTAGCCGATACCGATACCGATATTAGGGAGTAACAAAAAGGCAGATATCGATATAATACAGAATACAGTATATACATAAACAGAATATATATACAAAAGCACATTTTTTGCAATGATCACTCAAATGTGGTGATCAAACACTTATAATGACACGACAGAGATACATAATGGAGGCAGGGCATTTAACAATTTAACAATCAACTTTATTATCCAAAATGAGTCTGACATCAGTGCACTGAACAGTAAAGTTGAAGTTTATTCAACTTTAATTCAATTCAATTCCATTTAACTTTATTCCGTTAAAGTTTATTTCACTTCAAAACATTAATTCACGGATTTGTGCTACTGTCTTCACACACATAAGGAACTTACTAGAGAAGTGTGAAGTGTGACATAATATACATCTGTAAATAAATACAATATAAATTCACGTCTTGCACACTTTAATGCCCTTTCAATGGAAAATATACGTTCCCTTCGAACTGGAATCATGGAGGAATATCCAGTAATGTCCACTGCGCAGGGCACTTACGGTCGAATAAGACAACGCTTGAATGCTGCTGCCTGAACAAGAGACCTCCTTACTGAAGTGAAAGTGATGGCTGGTGTCACTGTCTTGCGAACGTGCCGGCGGATCTCCACCAAATTCGGGGGATCCCTTCAGCTCGAGGAGCCCTCTTGAACGCCACCCTCCACGCGTCGTTAGCCCCAAATTTAATCACCCCTAACTCCTATCGACGGAGGGGTGGTCTCATTCGAAAGCGGGCCTCTAGACATACACTCGATTTGCATTCGAGAGGGTTCCTCGAAGCTGAATGGATCCCCCTATTTGTGGTGCGGATTCGTTACGGAGATATGGCCGTTCAAAGTTTCAATGGTTTTCCATAGACTTAAGCTTCTAGAGCGTTTCATCCAGGTCGTCAGTAGCAAACAATGGAGTGCGCTCTGCTGGACAAACTAAGTAATTACACCATTTCAAGCATTTTATCTGCATTAACAGATAAACAGGCTCATATCGGCAAAACGATATATCGGTCGGGCTCTAATTTTTACATTACTAACTCACATTCCTTGTTAACTTTAATCTCCAATAACAGTATTCACATTTAGTAACGAAATGTGTACTCACCAAGGAGAAATGTATCAGAAAAAAAAAAATTAAGTATTTCTCCAAAGAAATGCTGATTAGGCTCTATTTCATCAGCTTCTTGTCGCGCCTCTTTCAGTGCTGTTTCTTGTCGTGTCTTTCTCAAAGCATGAGCTTTTAAGAGTTAATATCTCACTAATCTGGGTCTTAACTTGTTAATAATCTATTGCTGGATTATTAAACTGTATTTTCATCGAATTTGTGCCACTGAGTCTTTTCTCTTTCAAGTTCGCTCTCGTTCTGTCTGCTCGTGCGCTACCACCCAAAATGGGCGGAGCTAACCTTTCACCTTACCAATTAAGAATCATTCAGGAACTTTTTTTTCCTTTTTACTTGTAGAGTGATCTTTCTGCATATTTTTCTTTCCTTTCTAAATATTATAGCAATAATAATTAGATAAAATTTCAATTAAATATTAGTGACCTAGATTAATGATCTGGGTTACAATTAGCTTATATAGTTATAGCCAGACTTATATAATGACCTCAAAGAATTGTTTAATTGGTTTAATTTCTTTGTTTATTGTTGATCATTTGCACTAATATAATGTAAAGGGGATAATATAAAGAAAACGTAAGATAAATATGTATACTGTTGGGGGCGCTGTGTGAAGAAAGACATGGGAGTAAAAAGGAGAGAGAATAAGGGCAGTTAATGCATGTTGTTCGTGTTAAAGATTGCAGCCCAAATCTGTTGCAGAAAACAAAAAGAAAAAAAAAACGGGCGAATAAATCCACAGAAAAGCAAAGGTTGTCGTAGTTATTAACTGCGATTCATGGAGAGAGAGGACTGTGAAACAGCAGAAAAATATACGTGAGTCTATTCAGTGAGTGGCCATAATGTTGCCTGTGTGGGAAGCCACGCTGGATTAAATTGAGAGTAAATTACTAGAGTTATCCGCTTTGCAACTGAGAAGTTTATGTGAAATGCTCAAGCTAAATGTGGGGGAGGGTGAAACACACACCTTGCGCGCTGAGAAGATACATTCTGCAGCATTTAGAGGGAGGTGATGTTGTTTTACTTGAAGATGAAGGACTATCTATACTGTTAGATATGAAGGAGAAAATTGACAGTTTGAGAAATTATGATGAGGAGGAAACTGATAGCTCATCCAGTGTAGAACGTGAAACAAGCACCAAAGGGCAGCGAAAAGCTGTCCACCCTGTGGACGTTATGGGAACTGCACCAGAAAAACTTGTGAAAGTCACAGGAATAGAATCAGAATGTGCCAAAACAGACAGAAAAATGCAAAATGTGTCTGTTTTAGGAGGACATGTCACACTAATACATCCAGTGTATAAAAAATAACTCAAAATAATTGGACAAATTGGAGAACCTTGTCAGAGAGACAAATTAAACTTTACCAGCCTGGATAGACAGATCCACAGGGCATGCAAAAGAGGTTATGATGAGGGAGAAACTGTTGAGGCAGTCATTCAAGCCATCATCACAGGTGTCAGTTTGAGAAGTTATCTGCAGAGTAGCATCTAACAGATCTAACATTGCCTGTCCTTAAACAAATTCTCAGAGCACATTTTATTGAAAAGGATGCAATAGAATTGTATCACTCACTCACACGTGCAGTCTAAGAACCCAAAGAAACGCCTATACAGTTCTTAGTCCGAGCCATGGATCTCAGACAGAGGATTTTGTCAGCATCTGAAAATGTTAAGACAGGATTAAAATACAATCACAAATTAATCTAGAATCAGGTTTTACAGACAGTTTTGACTGGCCTTCATGATGACAGCATACGCACAGATCTGAAACCAGCTGGTGGAAGATGAAGTGCTTTTGGAGATGAACATGTCATATAGTCTTGAGCTTGTAAGAAAATCCAAGTTCTCAATTATTCGACCCAAGAGTGTCAAGGTGGCCACAGTCAGTGAGGAGGAACAGACACATGCTGGACAAGATAAAGATGTCAGTCTAAAGAAAGAGAAAGCACCAAAGCCTAACAACCTGATGGAAAAGCTGGATGCATGGGATAAAGCTTGTGAAGCAATCCAGAGCCTGACTTCTCAAGTGGCAAGCCTTGCTCAAACATCACAACCTCAGACAGTGAGAAGAAACCAGAGATTCACTCGTAATCAATTTCCACCTGCACGAGCAAACACCAGACGTTGCACCCAGTGCGAGCAGTCCAACCTAGAGGGAAGATGTGAACACTGCTACAAGTGCGGCAGCAGTGAGCACTGGGGAGCGGGCTGTCGGAAACTAACCTGTGTGACATCAAATAAGATTGAGATTACCTCAGACATCATGGAAAACTTACCAAGAGATCGCTTACCTGAAGGACCATGGTCAACCAAGCAAGAGAAAACAGCCAGTTTGGTGGGAGGCAGATGCATGGTAGAATGTTCTCTAGGAGGTGTTAATACATCGGTGCTCTGGGACACAGGGTCACAAGTTTCAATTGTGGGTACATAGTGGAAGAAAAGACGTCTTCCTGACACAGAGGTGAGACCAGTGAGAGAGCTGCTTGAGGAGGGAGAACTCAACCTGACTGCGGCGAATGGGACAAGCAATCCATATGAAGGTTGGATGGAAGTGGAGTTTTGGCTGTCTGGAAACACAGACTGAAGGAAGAGACAGACACCTGCTGGCACCAATTCTCATTACATCCAATGAATTGGAGTAACCAATAATCTGTTTTAATGTGATTGAGGAATTGGTCCAAGCTAATGCAGCCCAGTGGATTCCTTTGAGTTTCCTTGTGGGCACACTGAGTTCATCTCTTGAAGTTAGCTCTGGAAAAGCAAAAGTCGTCATATCTCTCTTGAAGAAACGCAAAGACAGCAACAGCTGTCATATTGCAAGACTGGGATGAAAATCCATCATTCTTCCAAGGTGTGCGAGAGGGAACGTCAGTTGTGCAAAACTGAATAAGACTATTCCTCTGGGAGCACACCTGATGCTGGAACCCAACCCAGATGTACCCTGGCCTGCAGGTATAAAGATAAACAAACAGCTTATTGAGATGCCTCTGAAAGATAATGACAACATCACAGTGGTGGTGGAATATACCACCGATGAAAAGGTGACTCTTACTGCACGGACAGTCCTGGGGTGGCTGCATGCAGTGAATGCCATCCATCAACTGGAAGTGAAACCACCGCCTCCGACTGAACCCCAACCTCAGTCATCACAATTACCTCCAGAGACTCTGCCCAGGGTTCAGGAAAGTGAAGGATGCGACCCTCCAGTGGACCTCAGTCATTTACCTGAGGAACAACAGGAACGTGTGAGACAGTGATTGAGAAAGAAATCCCTTATACGGAAAGCCCTTATACGAACTGTTGACAAAACCCAGTATGTGCAAAATGAAAGGCTCCGGAAAGAAAGGACATTTTTCCTCACAAGCACCTCCATCACAAACAGTAGAGTGGACAGGGAGACATCAGGAAGCGCTGGAGAAGCTGATTGCAGAGTTGTCAAGCCCACCCACTTCGAGAAGCCGTTTGTTCTTCACGTGGATGCATCAGAAGAAGGGCTAGGGGCCGTATTGTACCAACGACAGGGAGGCAAACTCCGAGTAGGTCTCAGACTCTGACCCCAGCCGAAAGGAACTACAGGCTGCACTCTGAGAAGTTAGAGTTCCTGGGGCTCAAATGGGTGATCACAAAGCATTTCCATGACTACCTGTTTCATGCGCCACATTTCACTGTCTACAGTGATAACAACCCGTTGACATATGTCATGAAAACTGCAAAGCTCAATCCAGCAAGGCAACGGTGGGTTTCGGAGCTCGCAGACTACCGTTTCACTTTGAAGTATAGACCAGGAATGGCAAATCGGGATGCAGACTTCTTGTCATGGAGACCAGTGCCCATTGGAGTCACAGTCAGAAAGTGTACTCAGGAATGTGAGCCAGAAGTTCTGGGATCAATCGGGGAAGCCCTAAAAGCACAACGACGGGGAGACGTGGATTGGAGAGCTGCAATCACCTGCAACATAAATGCCTTACCTGAGGAGCTGAAGGGTGGATCAGAGACCAGTCAACAGCTAACACGTCAGGATATCAGGAATGCCCGGCTGAGTGATCCAGTCATTAGCCGAGTAATTGAATTGAAAAAGAAACAGCTCTACCTCAAACACAAAGACATCACCTGCAGATTGATGAGGAAGGTATCCTGCAAAGAAGAATAATGACTAAAACTCAGTTGTCCCAGAAAATTTGAAAAGGATGACCCCCCTTACAACGTACACCTACAGAAAGATGGCAAATCCACCTCGGTGCCTGATCGTTGTGGCCGCGCTTTGCGGGATCATTCTTCTGGCCGAGAATGAGAGAAGAGATAGACCCACAATTTTCGGCACAAGTGCCCGCCCCCTGGCCTCCGAGGGACCCTAGACAGAGAAAACACGCGCCTCCCTCACCAGAACCCCAATCAGCCACGCACCCCTGAGACAACGCTCCATTTGCCACGGATGATCCCGGATTGATACTGACACACTAGCGAGCCACAACATGAGTAGACGGGGGAGCAGAGTATATCCTCGTGGTCATAGGCCATTTTTCAAAGTTTGCCCAGGCATACACCACCAGAAACAAGTCGGAAGCCCACGCACGACAGCGAAAGATCTTCGAAGCACTTTCACGCTTTTGGTTTCCTCAACCAAGCTCCACTACACGACCAAACAGCGAGAGACCCGGCAGTTACAGAGAACCCAGCCTACCACACCACCAAAAGCTACAGAGATACTGTGGGATTAGGCATTCACGTACAACTCCCTACCATCCCCAAGATACTGTTGGGGATGTTGAGGACCCTAGAGGAGACAGATAAGTCAAATTGGGCAGACCACATTAACAAAGTTGTCCATGCCTATAATTCTACGGTGCACGAGTCAACTGAATTTTCTCTGTTCTTTGTCCTCTTTGGTCGAGAGCCAGTCCTACCCATTGATCTGGTGCTCCCCACAAAGCAAGTTAAGAACACTCAGTCCCACGCTAACTATGCTGAAAAATGGAAAAGGTCGATGCGAGAAGCATATGAGATTGCAACAAAGAACATGAAGGATGCTGCAAGGGGGCAGAGGAATTACAACTTGAAGACATGGAGTTCTGTCTTGGAGCCAGGTGATCATGTGTTGGTGAGGAACCTGTCAGAAGGAGGCGGCCCAGGAAAGCTGCGAGCATACTGGGAAAAGCAAACCATATGTGGTGAAAGGAAGGAGAGGATGGCCCAGTGTATGCAGTAGTACCACTGGATGGGACTGGAAAGGAAAGAGTGCTACACTGAAACCTTCTATTACCTTGTCATTACCTGGTTGATGAGCGGAGGACAGCCGATGTTCCTTTGGAAAGAAAAGGAGGTCAGAGGAACACGTCAAAACACAAAGCACAACCACAATGGAATACTCACCATGACAGCACCGACAGTTCCAGCGAAGAGAAGTTTGACTTGTGGGTTCCAACACTGAGAACAGGAGCAGATCTGGATCCACGTGCAGCAGAATTCCAGCCTAGAAGAGGGGAGAGAAACAGAAAACCTGAGATAGAACCTGACATCGAAGAAATCGCTGACGAATCTGTAAATCTACCTGACCTGGAGTGGCACCCAGAGGAGTCTGATGAACAGGTACTGGGAGATTTTCAAGGGGATCGGGAGCTGGAGGAAGGATCCATAGGAGAACCAGAACATGAAGAGGGTGACTTTGCATCAGAACCTATGAGGAGAACTTCTGCCAGAAACAGGCAACTTAGGAATCTCTACAGGTATGACACCCTGGGTGAGCCCACACTTCGACCAGTGAACTGGAGTGTTTGTGGTGGAAACACTGATGTGGTAACCTGCTGTGTACGACCTCAGCTGAGCATCGATCACCTGAATCTGTATCCTTTATACTAAGTAAGATTTGAAATAGTTAAGTTCAAAGTGATATTTTGGTTAAGTGGCTTATAAACAGTTAAGGTTATTGTAAGTCTACAGTCGTAATAATGCTATACAGTTATATACATTATAGTTTTTGCCAGCTTGAGAAATATTTGAAAGGCTGGATGAAACGCTCAGAGATTAATGCAGTGCTAAAGTGACATTGAAAATATGTCAATACATTGTGGAGGTGTATGTGGTTGTGTCCACTTGTCATTACAGGATGTTTTGGGGGGCCCACCAACGAGCCTAAAGACAAGACACCTCTCAACACATCAGGTCTAAAAGCTTAGATGATTGTAGTAATGTCACAATTGTATGGAAGTAGAAGATGTTGATTGTATTGTTAAGCTGTGAGGAACCATGTACATTAAACTGTCAATGGAACTTACATTTTAAATATTTACCCAGGAAAAGTTAAAAAAAAAACTTTTTGTAACATTTTATTTTTTTTAGTGGGGGAGGGTGTAATGACCTCAAAGAATCGTTTAATTGGTTTAATTTCTTTTTATATTGTTGATAATTTGCACTGAAATAATGTAAAGGGGATAATATAAAGAAAACGTAAGAAAAATATGTATACTGTTGGGGGTGCTCTGTGAAGAAAGACATGGGAGTAAAAAGGAGAGAGAATAAGGGCAGTTAAAGGTATGTGTTTATATATGTTGTTATGTTATATATGTATATTATGTTGTTCGTGTTAAAGCTTGCAGCCCAAATCTGTTGCAGAAAACAAATAAAAAGCAAAGGTTGTCGTCGTTATTGTCCAAGGGGGCAACACGTCCATTGTTAGAATGTGAATATAGTGACTGTGTGATATAATCATTACTAAATTAAGTAATTTAAATAAATAAATAAATAAATATTAGATTCACATTACGCAGCCACTGTTTACCTCCAGTTTAAGTGCCTTACTGTACTTTTTTAAAATACAATGAAATAAAATAAAATAAATAGAATACATAAAGAGAGAGAAGGAATTTTAAATATTTTCTGTGTATTCATTATTCAACAAATGCTGGTGGTTGATCTTAACTTGTATTGAACCTAGAAAGTCTTGATACTCCAGATTATGAGAAGAAAATTTTGAAACAAATAATATGAAATATATAGGTAATAGATTAGTTTGTTTACTGAATCATCTTCACGCAGGTGTATTTTCAAGTCTTCTGTTTAAGAAGCACTACGCTACTTTTAAAAATTAGGTTTAGAATATATAAGATTCTTTTATCTGAGAATGTGCACTAATCATATACATTAATTCAGAGTATGCTTAATCTGTGTCTTCAGTAGTGTAAGGCTTATATGTCACTGACACTGTCTCCCTCTCCTTTGTCTTTAATCTTTACAACATGCCAGTTACTGGAACTGATGGGAGGATCAAATTAGCCACTTAAAATCCTTTTGAAGTAGCTCTATCAAATATGAGGAGATTAAAGGAAAACAATGGTGTTTTTTTCCCCTTTCTCTCTAATGACATTGCACACTACCATGAGCCATTTATAGGAAAATGGACACGAGAGCCAACAGAGATACTTCATCTAATATCACACAAGCCTGGACTGAATAGACAGAATAATGTGAAAAACTAAAGGGTAGAGAGATAAGGGGTGGAGCGGAATACGGGGCCGATGCCCAAATTACAATAAATGGGAATATCTCATTTCCTGTGTTAAACTGAATTAGTGTGCCTGAGGTGTACACATTCCCAGACCACCTATTTATGTGTAGTGTTTTACAAAGCTGGTTTACTCTTGGCAATTATTAGACAAAAAAAATATTTTGATAAGGCTGCGATAAGGATGTTATCTTGGTGTGTAATTAATTAGCTAAATGTGATTAATTGTTGCCACACTGTTTATAGAGCTCACAGCACTTTAGAGCAGAGTTTTCAATCTTGACATATCTTGTCAACCAGAAATGAAAAGATTATATATATATATATATATATATATTTATATATATATTCAATTTTTTTGTATAGCTCTTTCGATCAAATCGTGAAGAGCAACTTTCAGAAAATAGTTTCCACAATATTGTAGTCGCTTCAGTGGTGACGGTCAGTTATATGGCAGAAATGTATGGAAAAATCTATTTAAGACGTAATAAAACAGGCGATGAACAATATTAACAGCAATTATGATGCAATCAAACTTATAGCAAAGTTTGGTAGTTTTGTATGTTGTCTGAGGGTTGGCATCATCTGAGGTTTTCTGATGGGTTGGCATCATCTCTTCTCAGGTGATTTGGATCCAGATTGAAGCTTGTGTAAATCCTAGCAAAAACCAGAGAAACAAATAGAGACATAATTATCATAGCTGCTTTTCCAACCAAACAAAATTGATTTGTTTAACCCAAACTAAAAAATAATAATTTGATCAGATATAACTGCAGTAAAAAAATTATGAGATGCATTATTTGAATGATTGGCCAAAGAGATGAGTCTTTAATCTAGATTTAAACAGAGAGAGTGTGTCTGAACCCTCGAACGGTATATAAAATATGTGCGTCATTTTAGCACCTTCATTAATTAATTCGGGTACAGAAAAATTATGCGATTACAAATATTTGTAGTATTTTTAATGCCGACTACCCTGCATAGGGTGGGCCTGGAGTGGGCGATAGGGCAAGAAAAAAACTCTTCTTTCACTTGTTAGGGAGTTCTATTCTGGAAAATCACGTATGCCCGAGTTATCACGATTTTATCACGATGTTGGTTTTACTATTTTGGAAGTTGTCTGAGCAGTGCAGCCAAACTAATGTCCCTATTTTTAAAAACAAAGCCTTACAAGGTAACAAAATATAAAATAAAAAAGAATGGGAGACATTTAGGCCAAAGTGGATGAAGATAAAAATCTTTATTTCTTTATCTTTGTTATTAAAAAATAAGAAAAAAAGATACACATTACAAACACACATAATATACAAATAAAACAAGCAGTGCTTTTTTTCAGGTGCAGTAGGTATATTTAACAGTAGCATTCAAGAAATTGAATGAACAAATAAAAATACTATATACTTTCATGAGACAGATACTGAGTTCTTATTAAATCACTGTATTAGTTTTTTCAGTCAAGAGCAGTGAATGATTTTTCTCTTTGTTTTTTGTTTTTTTATTAACATTAAATCAATAGTTCACCCAAAAATGAAAAAATTGCATAACTTATCTCCGGTGTAATCCTGATGAGGTGCTTTCTTCTGTGAACAAAAAGTATTGAAGAATGGGAAGGAAAACAGTGACTTCCAACGTATGATTTCCATATCAAAAAGTCACGGCGGGACCGTAACTGTTGGCAAGGACGTTTATAGACATTTGGAGGAATAGGCAAAATTCAGGTGGGCTGTTTGTTTGTGTCGCTGCAGCGTCTTTCTTAATCGAAAAGCTGAGGTTTAGTTACATCAGAAACAGAATATGCTGAAGTTTGCCATTTTAAGCTGATAAATCAAGGACAGTGTAATGTGACAATTTCGGCACTCCTGATGTTACATTAGACAAGTCTATATAAATGACTGTTATTTGCTGGTGATTGTATGGCAGCGTCCCCTTCTAATATGGAAGAAGGTTGAGGGGGGGGTTATAGTACACAGAAACAGAAATAGCGTGAGTTTTCAGTTTTTTGAATAGATAGTCACAGGACATCGCGGACAATTTTCTGCACGCCGGAATGTTCTATGTGCGTGCGATCCTGTACATTATGACGGCTTGTTGTTGTGCCCGGAGTGCCAGCCATGTAGAAGCACATTATGTTTAGAGTGGAGATTAAACCGTAACAATAAAGTTTTAAAACGTGATGTCACCAGTCAATATGAGAATTAATGATACAAACACCAGTTGAGGATTAACATCCCGCACGCGCCATCGCGTCAGTATAAACTTCGCTCTTTTGATTTGAGTGATCCACTTACAATCAGCAAGCACTGATGTTTATTGGGCAGTTTTGCTAAATGCATTATAATGGGCAGTTTGCATAATGTGCTCGTGATGGAGCGGTTAGTGGGGCTTCGTAGCAATGGAAAACAAATTTTCCACTTTGCAAAAAATCTACCTCCTCGTCCAGTAAAAAATCATCACGCGCTACCCATTCGCTCTGCCACATCTGGTTTTGACATATACTATGTTATGTTTTGCATACGTATTAGCTCATTCAGCTCATTATTCAGGGATGCAAACCATATGGGTGAAAAGAGACAAAGAGGGAGCAGTTTGGTACAATTATGGTTGTTGCTTTAAGCCTGATACGCATACAACTCTTAAAATAAAGGGCTTCAAAAGGTCTGCAACGATGCCAGAGAAGAACCATTTTGGTTCCAGAACGACCATCAGGCAAAGGTTCTTTAAAGAACATCTCTTCTTGCGTTTTGTCTATGAAGAACCTGCTTTTGCACAAAGAACCTTTTGTGAAAAACAGATAAGGTCTTCAGATGTTAAAGGTTCTTATGAAACAATTTAGACAAAAAAAAGGTTCTTCATGGCTATGTGAAGACCTTATTTTAAGAGTGTTATGCAGGCTGGCAAAAATCGTTGTTTCCTTGCCTTTCCCCCCAAAAAAAATGTTCCTTTCATTACAACATAACAGACTGTGGTTATATGTAAATCTTGTGTGTTTTTGACAGTATTAGCACAATCAGACTGTTTGACAGGCTTGTTAGTGTGCGCGTGCTTCAGGTGTGCTACGTGCTCTCAAAAACCACATGCAGAAAAGTACATGAATAAAATATGTAACCGGCAAGGCTTTAAAGAACCTGCAAATAATGTACTTTTGTGATTGCGAATAATCCCATGAGTGTAACTCTACCGAATCAACATTTGATATGAATGTGGCGGTGGTGTACAGTATATTGAGATGGAGGCGCCAGAACCGCAACAGATAGAATGTGCACTGCGGTCGTAGCACGATACTACAATATTTGTTCAAAAGAAGATTGTGGAGACATTTTAATCATCCACAATCAAAAATCATGATAACGCACACCCCTAAACCCTGTCCCAGACTTGTAAGTAATCTTACATTTCATATAGCTGACCGTTGACAATCACAATGCAGGGCCACAACTCACTGCATGAAGTAGACTATAAAAATACAGTTATATGACATTAAAATGTAAGATATTGGAGCAAAACAAATGTCCCTCTATGAGCTTTTGTCTCATATTTATATCATATGATAAGCGATATCACACGAGCAGCGAGAGCAATATCAAACGTGTAATGTATTTGTCCTAAACAGCATGACTGCAAATGTGATTTTAAACAACAGTTCAGTAAATAGGAAATTAATATTGTGTTATATTTCAGATAGGCTACATTACTGTCTGTTTTTGCTCAATTTTGTCAATGAAAATATTATCTATAAAACCACAGCAGAACTGTCCATCTTATCTTATCCTCCATTTTCCATCCTGATTCTCTTCATGAAACTAAAAAAAAAAAAAACAGCATTTTCTTTCATTTCAGCAAGACAGAAAAGCCTAGCATGCACGTCTTACAAAAACTGAATCGAGAAGCACAGTATTCCCCTTCCCCACTGACTCAGATGTCTGTCTCAGTTCATAGTTTACACTCATTACCCCTGACAACCTTGACATGGCTTTTAAGACATATTAAACTCTCACATCTCACCATATTCTTCATTACACAGTTTTTTTTTTCACTTCCCTTTTCTGGTGAGTAAAAACAAGGAGTCTCTCAACAGCTGAACAAGTTAATATCCCTTGAGGCTGCAAAAGCTAGTTCTTGAGGTGGGGCAGCACAAAGATGAAAACAAACTCTTTCCTTTTATTGATGAACACAATGGGAGTCATTCTAATTTACCTCAGGGCCCTCTATTGGCTTTAGTTTTTGTGGACGAGATGAAAACACTTATGGGACTCAGAAATCCACAAAATAGTCTTCTTATTCGTTATTGAATTGCAGTGCTGGCGCAGCTAGGTATTGGAGAGAGACTGAGAATTTAGTTTAAGGCTTTGACACCTGAAATAATAATCAAGCATGTCTTTCTAAAAGCAAGAAAACTGCACATCACATCACACATCAAGTGTCATAATTTACTTAAATCAGTTTCCCCATCAGTTACAAATATAAACTTCCATGTCAATCATCCTGTAACCTTGACCCTCCTGTGGACCATAAACAGTCCTTGACTGTAACTGTAGTAATTTGGAAAATGTGATGTTCCAATGGAATTATTATTTATGTGATGTTCCAAAGGAATTATTATTTTTGTTTTGATTCAAGAATGAGTAAACCAACTAAATGTTTATTTAGTGGTTAATGTTCCTATGCTCATATGTAAATTTAAAAAAGGAAGGTTTTTTTCGTAGGTTTTTTATCAACCGTCTTCTGAGATGAAACAATAATGGCACTCGTGGTAGGAACAGTTACTCCATTTGACAGTAAGACACAGTCTTGGGAGGAATATTGCGAGGTATTATCTAATTTTTTGAAGCAAATGAGATTGAGGATGCTGCGAAGAAAAGGGCTATTTTGCTTAGTTCTGTGGGGAGTCAGACATACAGTCTTATGAGAAATTTGCTTAGCCCCGACAAACCAGGTGATAAAAGCTTCAATGAGTTAGTGAAACTGTTGAAAATTCACTATAACCCCAAACCAATTGAGATTGTGCAGCGTTTTAAGTTTAATTTGTGGAACAGACAACCAAATGAAACCATTGCGGATTATGTTGCGGTGCTTCGTGAACTCGCTCAACCTTGCAATTACGGAGACAAGTTGAAAGAAATGCTCCGTGACAGATTGGTGTGTGGAATTGAGGCTGATGGAATACAACGTCGGTTGTTGGCAGAACCGGAGCTGACATTTGAAAAAGCGTTGAAGCTTGCACAAGCTATAGAGACTGCAAATAAAGAAGTGCTGGATTTACAGTATCAAAATACGGCGTCCATGGACGTGCACGCTAAACCGTCAACGCAGACGGTGCTCAAGTTGGAAGCAAGAAACAAATGGACGCATAAAGAACCACGCCCTAACTGCTACAGATGAGGGGGTGATCGCAAACAGCATGAGTGCTGTTTTCTACAAGAGCAGTGCCACAAGTGGTAAGAAATGGCATATTAGAAAAATGTCTAGAGTTGGCTTGTCGTCCACCAAGTCTAAGCCTAAGGGGGGAGGGGAAAATACAAGCAACAGCAGTCCAGCACACTCAAATATAGATCAGCTCATCACATTAGTGACCCGGTGGAAGCCACTGGCAGTGACAGGCAAGAAGTTTTCACTTTGAACAGTGTGGTAGAAACTCAAATTCCAAGAGTATCTCCAATCACCATGCTTTTAAAAGTGAATGACACAGAGGTACATTTTGAAGTGGACACGGGCTGCAGTGTCACTATTATGTCGAAGTCTGAATATGCCATGTTAGGGAGTGTGGGCAAAGTCCCGTAGCTGAAAGATTGTTCTCTTAACCTGAAAACTTATACGGGTGAGTCAGTAAAAATACTAGGGGCCACAGATGTGATCGTTCGGCATGGAAATCAAGTTAAAGAACTTCCTGTGGTGGTGGTGTCTACAAAAGGACCGAACCTTCTGGACCGGGGATGGAGGAAAGAGCTAGACATTTGCTGGAGGGTGATAAATCAAGTAAACACAGAAACCATGACACTTCAGGAGCTGTTGACCAAGCATTAAGCTGTGTTTAAAGAGGGCTTAGGGACATGGACAGGTCACCCAGCGAAAATTCATGTTGACAAGGATGCGGTGCCAAGGTACTATAAGCCCAGGCCGGTACCTTATGCTCTAAAAAATAAAAAGTGGAAGTGGAGTTAAGAGAGGTTGCTCAAGGACAAAATTTTGGAGCCTGTCAAATTTTCAGAGTGGGCGGCACTAATTGTACCCGTCCTTAAACCAGATAATTCAGTGAGGATTTGTGGCGATTACAAGCTTACTGCTAATCAGGCATCCAAGCTAGAGCAGTATCCAATTCCCAAACTTGAGGACCTGTTGGAAAAGTTAGCAGGGGGTGAAAAATACAGTAAGCTGGATCTCAGTCATGCATATCAGCAAGTGATCTTGGATGTGGAGTCTAAAATATATGTTACACTAAACACTCACAAGGGCTTCTTTACAATAAATAGACTGCCGTTTGGTGTGGCTTCCAGTCCTGCCTTTTTTCAACGAATCATGGAGGGGTTACTATAGGGTATCCCTGGGGTTGTGGTATACCTTGATGACATTCTTATAACAGGCAAGGATGATCATGAACATCTGCACACACTGAGTGAGGTTTTGAAGTGGCTGAAGGAGGGCGGTCTGAGGCTAAAAAGGGAAAAGTGTGCATTCATGCAGCAAGAGGCAGAGTTTTTGGGCCATAGAGTTGACTCTACAGGGCTGCGTCCACTTTCGAACAAGGTGGAGGGTCTGCAAAAAGCACCAGCTCCCCGAAATGTCACCAAATTGAAAGCATATCTCGGATTGCTTAACTACTACCACAGGTTCCTGCCAAACTTGTCAACTTTGCTGGCCCCCTTACATAGTCTTTTGAGAAAAAGTGTAAAATGGCAAAATGGGGTAGTGAACAACGTGAGGCGTTTGAGAAATCTAAACAACACATTCAGTCTCCTGAGGTGCTTGTTCATTACTATACTCAAAAAGACCTCATCTTGGCCTGTGATGTATCTCCCTATGGGGTGGGAGCTGTTTTGTCACATCGAATGGGGGATGGCAAAGAGAGACCCATCAGTTTCATGTCCAGAACTCTCACTCCAGCAGAACGCAATTGCTCGCAGCTCGACAAAGAGGGGCTTGCTGTTATTTTTGGAATTCAGCGTTTCTACAAGTATCTGTTTGGTAGGAAGTTCACAATTTGCACAGATCACAGACCGCTGTTATCCCTCTTCAGTGAAAGGAAAGCTGTCCTACAATTTGTCACCACAAATTCAGAGGTGGGCAGTTATGATGCAGGCTTATGAATATACTATTGTTTATAAGCCTGGAAAGGAACATGCCAACGCTGATGCCTTGAGTAGGTGCCCTGTTCCCGACATTGCCCTAGAAACATGTTCAGAGGACTGAATCTTAATGATGGAGGACATTAATTTGGCATCAGCCGAGAATGTTTGCACCTGGACTGGTAAGGACCCCATTCTGGCTCGAGTACGACAGGAGGTGCTGACGGGTGGAGGTGTTTTTCAAAGGAAAAGCCCTGAATTCAAACCCTATGCTGTCAGACAAACAGAGTTAAGTTTGCAGGATGGCTGTATCTTGTGGGGGGCTCGAGTCATCATACCTCCACAGGGTCGCAAGTTTGTCTTACAGCAATTACATCAATGTCATCCCGGTATCTCTCGCATGAAAGCGTTGGCGAGGAGTTATTTCTGGTGGCCGAAGCTGGATGAAGACATTGAGGCTTTGGCAAAAAGTTGTTCAACATGTCAGGAACACAGGAAAGCTCCAGCCACTGCACCACTTCATCCATGGGAGTGGCCAGAGAAACCCTGGGAAAGGGTACACATAGATTATGCAGGTCCATTTATTGGTCACATGTTTTTGATTCTCATTGATGCTCACTTGAAGTGAATGGATGCGTATCCTGTTCCCATGGCATCATCGAGAATTACTATTGATTGCCTAAGGAAGAGTTTCAGCAATCATAGACTACCCGATATGTTACTTTCTGACAATGCTGCCTATTTTGTGAGCACGGAGTTCAAGGACTTCATGAATAAAAATGGCATAAGGCACGTCACTTCTGCTCCTTTTCATGCCTCAACAAATGGCTTGGCTGAACGATCCATACAGACATTCAAAACTATGATGAAAAAGGCAGGAGAGGGGAGTGTAGCATCTAAGGTGACACGTGTACTGTTCAGCTACAGAATCACACCACAGTCCACCGCAGGAATCAGTCCCGCATAAATGCTGTTGGGACGAAAACTGCGTTCCACACTGGATCTATTGCATCCAGACATGCAACAGAAGGTACGTGACAAACAAAGCAAACAAAAGCAGTACCATGACAGCAAATGGCAAGTAAGGAGTTTTCAAGTTGGGGATGCCGTTTTGACAAGAAACTTTATTTATGGACCCAAGCGGATTCCTGGGTTCATTGTCAAAGTGACAGGTCCTCTCTCGTACCAGGTCGTGCTCGGAGATGGCAGAACAGTGCGTAGACATGTGGATCAAATTCTCTCTCAGGAGATGGAAAATTCAGAGTCAAAAGAGAATGTGTGTGGGGATGTTGGCTTAGACACCTCAGTGTGTAGTGGGACTGATTCCATCTATAGAGACACTGGGACAGAGCCAGTAGGTTTGGTTTCTCAGGACCCACCCAAGACTCTTGAAAGGAAAACCCTGAGCTCAATTTCGGAAGTCCGTCGGTCCCAAAGGACTGTTCAAATGCCCAAGCACTTGGAAGACTTTGTGTTGTGAAAAAGAAAAAAAAACAGATTGTCACGTAAACAGGTTAGATTAAAAGTGTGTGGCTGGTGTTGTTATCTTTAAAGGGGGGGAAGTATGTAGTAATTTGGAAAATGTGATGTTCCAAAGGAATTGTTATTTATGTGATGTTGCAAAGGAATTATTATTTTTGTTTTGATTCAAGAATGAGTAAACCAACTAAATGTTTATTTAGTGGTTAATGTTCCTATGTGCAACAAGTGCTCTCAACATAAGCTGGAGCAATGGACCAGTTTCTAGGTTAGTGGAGAACAGAATTAATACTGGCAGTAAATGAATCACAAAGTCATGTGAGGAATATACTCAAAAAAATATGTATTGTAATTGAACAATCACCTGAATGGCATGAAACAAAATTTGAAACAACAATAATAAAAATAAAATGATACACAAAATATGAATTCTCTGTTGTCTTTGGTTTTTCCTTTCCTTTCTTCTCTTATTCCTTTTAAGATTTATTTTCTCTCCATGTTTTTCTTACACAATTTAATGTAAGTTATCTATGCTATCTCTGTGTACGTAGATTTTAGTAAGACTTTTATTTGACTTAGCTGTACTTTGAACAACTCTTAAGCTTCACTGTTTCTTTAATTTTTTTGAGTTTAGGGTTCTTATTCTATTTTGCTTTTAGCGTTATTACTTTCTATACCGTTTAGACAAACCAATTAAACCCTTAAACAAGATACAATGTTATGTACCCAAAATCCAAACAAATTGGAACTTCTTGAGACAACTAAAATGTTCAGATAAAAATAAAAATAAATTCAAAATTTACATTCAATAACATTCAATAAACAATATTCTTGTTAGAACTCTTTGACTGAATTGTCTGTGAACATCGTCCAGAAAGTCCTGTAAGAAATCCAGTGGGTGAGTGCAAAATCAGTTAAATCCTACCAGTTCAAAGAAGTACCCGAACAAAAGAGAATGTCCTCCCAATTGAAGAAAGTTGAAGAATTTAAGGAATCCTTGTGATGCAGCAAAAGTGTCTTTTCCCAGGTTCAGAAATCAGCATTCAGTTTTTCCCTTGGTGGCCCGCCATCTCAAATCCATGAGAGAGGTTCTCAACGCAATCAATAAACCTGACCAAATCCCGAGTTTCACAGTTTGATAAACACCCGCTTCAGATTCAAAGGAGCTTCAAAATCGGCTAGCATCCACGCTTAAATCAGCAATCATCATTCTTTTTAATCCCTTCTGTATCGCTCTCATCTCGTGTTCAGCACATCTCTTGCACTTCCGTGAGTCATCTGCTTACGTCATACACAACTCGTGTACGTGTAATACATCACACGTTCTGCACTCAATTATAATACTAATTATTTTCATTTATAACTAATTAATTCACAATGCATATTTATAGATCGTTTAACTTTTTTAGTTAAAAGTGTAACTATTAGAATATACAACTATATAATTTATTTTCTTTAGGCACCACATTTAACATGGGTTACCCTCCCCTCTTTAACTAGCAATTCCCCTTTGCATGTAGTAGGTTTGTATCAGTGTTTATGACCTACAACTTAGGTTCTAAACCGATCTGGGTTGCTCTGCTAGAGTTTCAATGAAAGCTGTGTTCAACCCCTGCAAAAGAGATTGAATAATTGATATCATGGGATTGCCCAACTCAGGGTAAGTCAATCTTTTGGATTTTTGTCTCACTCTTTTGGACTTCCTTAATCTACTTCCAGATTCACATTCATCTGACTCTGTATCTTCTTCAGGTGTTTCAGATTCAACTGGATCCACTCTGTCTCCTTCCACTGGAACATGAGGTATGTTTTTTTCAATTTGTTCTGTGTTAGTGTTAGTTCCGCTTTCCGTCCTGGAATGAGCGAATGATTTCAAGCTTTGTTGCCCCGTTTCAGACGGATAACTTCTCTCTTCCAATCTTTTCCTTTCAGGTATCACATCACTGTGCACGGAAGCTGGTCCAGAAGAAGATTGAGTTTCAGGTAAGTATCCTGGTTCAGGTAGGTACCTTGGTTCAGGTAAGTATTCTTCATGCGTACTATCAATGACATCTCCACTGGCAGGGTTCGAGTCATGTTGCATCTGGATTACAGGTTCAGCATTTTTGAGAGGGATTTCTCTTGATGCTCTCAGAACTTCAAACTCCTTAACGAATCTCACTGGAATGGTTTTGGAAATGGGCTCAATTTCTTGCACAAGATATTCATCGTCCTCTCCATCATAATCCAGACATTGCTCTGAACTTTCTGGTCCTTCATCATTTACTTCTCTCAGAACTGTTCGCCCTTTTTGCAGCTTGTGTGCGATTTTCTCTTCCTCCACAGATGGTGACAAGAAACCACAAGGCAATAACAAGTCCCTATGGAGTGTCCGCAAAGATCCTTCTTTCCCTTCTGGTTTCACGGTGTAAACAGGAAGTTCACCAGCACGGTTCACCACCATTCCTGACAAGAACTCGATCACCCATATCAAGTGAAGACTCTGTCACTCTTTTGTCGTACCGTGTCTTGTTCCTTGCTGCAACCTTTGCTGCATTCTTTCTGGCAAGTTCGTAACTCTCCTGCAAATGAGTTTTCAACATTTTCACATACTGGGAATGGAACTCATTATGGCTGTTATTCACAGGTACTCTAAAAGCGAGGTCTATTGGCAACCTGGGCTGCCGGCCAAACATTAACTCATATGGAGTGAATCCTGTAGTTTCGTGTTTAGTGCAGTTATATGCATGCACAACAGGTTTCACAAAGCCCCTTGGTTTTGTCCTTGTTTCTCAGAGTACCCAACATACTTAACAGCGTTCGGTTGAACCGTTCAACCGGGTTTCCCCTGGGATGATACGGTGTAGTCCTAACTTTCCGTATACCAGCAATCTCACATAGCTCTTTAATGGTCTTACTCTCAAAATCAGGCCCTTGATCACTATGAATCCTTTCAGGTACACCATAGTGCACCATGAAGTTTTCCCAGAGGCTTTTCGCGACTGTCTTGGCCTTCTGATTTGGTGTAGGGATCGCTACAGCGTACTTCGTGAAATAATCAGTTATCACCAAGATGTCTTTTGTATTGCTACGATCTGGTTCCAAAGATAGGAAATCCATATATACCAACTCAAGTGGCCTAGATACCTGAATATTCACTAATGGCGCTGCTCTCTCAGGTGTAGTCTTTCTGCACACGCATCTGTCACATGTCTTGATCTTTACTTTCACATCTGTAGCCATCCTTGGCCAATAAAAACGGGCTCGAGCAAGATCAAGGGTTCTTTCCATACCCAAATGACCCATATTGTCATGCAGTTGCTCCATGACAATAGGCCTCAGATCTTTTGGGAGAACAAGTTGGTAAGTTGTATGATCACCAACTACTCTTTTCCTGTAAAGAATATCATCCCTCAGCTCTAACTTCTTCCATTCTCGCAGAAGAAATGGGAGTTCTGGTAATTCTTTCCTCAGTACAGGTAAGGAAGGTTTCCCTGATTCCAATTGGAAGACTATCTCCTGTATTGCTGGATCAGCTCTTTGTTTGTCTTTCAGCACTTGCACTGTCAATTGAAGAACGATTGGAAATCCTTCAAAACACTCATAGGTCTCAGGGATCGCCTCTGAACTCACAGAAAGGGATTCAATAAGAGGAATGTAATCGCCGTCCTCAACTGTGCGTACCAGATGTTTGTCGCTGATACCTTGGATTACATCGGTGGGGACCAAGATGGAATCACCATCCTCAGCTAAGTGATGCAAGGTAAACTGATGTATGCGCTCCTGCTCTTTCTGCGATATTCCATCATTGGTGAGAATTCCATGAGGACGTCTTGACAACCCATCTGCATCTAGATTGCTCTTTCCCGGCCGATACTGCAGTGTGAAAGAGAACGTAGACAAGGCTGAAAGCCATCTGTAACTTGTCGCATCGAGTTTCGCAGATGTTAACACATAAGTCAACAGATTGCTATCTGTGACCACTTTAAAATTACTTCCATACAGGTAATCAGAAAACATTTCCGTGACTGCCCATTTCAGGGCCAAAAACTCGAGCTTGTGAGCAGGGTAACGAGCCTCTCTCCTTGAAAGCCCACGGCTGGCAAAAGCAATTGCACGCAGTTCTCCTCCTTGCTGCTGGTAGAGTGCAGCACCTAGCCCGGTGGTGCTAGCATCAGTGTGCAACTCGTAGGGCAGTTTGGGATCAGCAAATCCTAACACTGGTGCTGTGGTGAGTTTCTCTATGAGCGTGTCAAAAGCATGTTGACAACTTTCTGTCCATCTTCCTCCAAAAGGCATTTTGGGACTCAGGTAGGACATACTCTTGTTCTTGGCTTTACAGTTCTTACGGAGAGGTGGGTATCCGACAGTCAAGTCATTTAGCGGCTTTGCGATCTTGGCGTAATCTCGGATGAAACGCGATAATAGCCAGAAAACCCCAAGAAGGAACGTAATTCCTTGAGGGTTTTGGGACTTGGCCAGGTTTTGATTGTCTCTATTTTCTGAGCATCCATTTCCACGCCATTCTGTGAGACAATATGTCCCAAATACCTAACAGAGGTCTGGAGAAATTTACATTTCTCTACTGAAAGCTTCAGTCCATACTCTTTGAAGCGATTTAGGACATGCAAAAGGCGGGTTTCATGTTCTTCTAATGTCTCAGAAAATACGATCAAATCATCCAAGAATACCAGGACTTCAGTGAGGTTAATGTCGCCCATACACTTCTCCATAAGTCGTTGAAATGTGCTGGGAGCATTCGTTGTCCCCTGGGGCATACGATTGAACTCCCAAAACCCCAGGGGACAAACAAAAGCAGTTTTGGGCTTATCCTTTTCCTCCACTTCAATCTGGTAATAGCCAGATTTAAGATCAAGCACTGAAAACCACTTAGATCCACAGAGTGCCGAAAAGGCTTCCTCGAGATTCGTAAGTGCGTAAGCATCCTTTATGGTCTGTGTGTTCAATTTACGATAATCGATACACAGCCTCACATCGCCATTTTTCTTTTTGACAACCACAATGGGTGACGAAAGGATGATTCCTGATTCCCGGATGATTCCAGCCTCAGCACTCCTTCAGATGTCGACGACCCCCCTCCCCCCCCACCCCACCCCCCCCCCCCCCGCTTCAAAGTGCCTCAGGATGTATGTTCTGGCCCTGTGCTTGAAAGGAGGTGGGCTTTATCATGTAGCTTATGCTGTGCTTAACCTTGTCATTTCGTCCACATCAAAATCATGTCCGCACAAAAACTTCTTACATGTCTCCGTCCCGTAACTTCTGGGTAATCCCCTCCTTCCATTCTTTAGGTAATGGAGAGTCGCCGAAATCAAAACAGAGTTCTTTTGTAAACTTCTCCTCTACTTTTGAGGACATGTCTCCCTTCTGAGCACTCTTATTTGAAATTACTCTCTGTATGGCATGGACATCCGCAATTACACTCTTCCCAGGAATGGTGCTCCGTCTCATTTTTAAGCACTACAGGGACTTTACAGGATGGATACTTAGGTAAGTTAATAAGACAGCTAGCGATTAAAAGTCCTCAAGGAACAGAAGAATGAGAGGGGGGTACCATCACTACCCACCTATCTGTCACCTGTCCCTTTACACTTACGACTCCCTCCAAGACAAGATTCTGCCCTGCAGGTACAACAGCGGCATCGGTGCTGGGGAGTCTAACAACTCCTACACTGCTGATTACTCTTTGAGTCCTTCGATACTCAATTGTTTTCACTACTGCCTTATAGCCGAATGGAATGGATTTGCAGACAGAGTCATTGATTTCAAGATGTTTCTCATATGCCAAATCTAAAGTATTTGTACCTATGAGCACTTTTGGCTGAGCGGTCCCACTGGTATCTGGAATAACCAGTGCAAGTGTAGACACTTCCACAGTACTCCCAAGAAAATCTTCAGGAAACTTGACCCTCATTTCTACATACCCCAAATAGGGTACTACCTGTCCATTCGCAGCCTCCACTTCCAAAAGATTCTCCAAAGGAATTATACTTCGTTCAGGCAGGTTTTGCTCATGATAGGATTGGGAGATTGTCGTCACTTGCGACCCGGTGTCCAGGAGGCAGGAACATAGTTTCCCTTCTATGTATACTTGAGCAGTACACTTTGCCCCTATCAGCCCCTTTGGGAGGCTGGCCAACGGACCTCTACTATGGGAAAACTCAGAACTACTCCTTCCTGTGGATCCTTTGAGACTAGTTTTTCATATGGTAGCCCTTGTACGTCTCGCTACAGGGGCTAATTCCAGTTTAAAGACTCTGAGACGACTGGGCACTGCTGGCGGTCCCACAGACTTTGTCGTTCTCTCAGCTGCTTCCGTTTTTCATTCACTAAAGGTGGGTTGGGATCGCTCTCGCAACCAGATGCGATATGTCCATCTTCGCCACTGCGGAAACAGTAACCTGGCTTAGGTCTATCTTGGGACTTTTGCACAACAGCTGAAGCAGTGGGCCTAGAGCAGGCTTGTTTGGTCTCACGGTTTCCTTCTTGTTTTAGAGGCTTTTGGGATCCTATCTTTGTGAACTGACTCTGAAGTTCAGCGATCTGTTTCTTCAATTCAAGCACATCATCACTTTGCAGTGGCACAGGTTTCTCTGTCTTTTTAGCTTTCTGCTTACTGAGCTGACTTTGAAGTTTTGTGACTTGCTGTCTCAGTTCTGCAATTTCACTTCCCTCCAATGCTGCACCCTTCTCCCAGTCAAAAGAGCTTGTGGATACCACATTGGAGCTGACTTTTTGACGATGCACATTCAGATGCTGACGCATACGGCTCTCTTTGGCAGAATGTCGATTCTCCTCACTGCGCAACTGCAATAGCAGTTCAGAGAATGAAGGTGGACTGTCTCGTTTACCCTCAAGCTGAAGGTTTGTTATTAACGCGTCATTCCAACAGCCTCGGCAGAACTGTTTCAAGAGCTGTTTATCAGCTTCAGCATTGTAAACTGCACCTCTTTTCATTGCTTTTAAGAGAGCTGTTTGTAAACGCTGCAGATACAAGGAGGGCTTTTCTCCTGCATTTTGCAATGTGTTCAAGAATCTTGCAAAAAGATCGTCACCATCCTCGACTGCATCAAAAGCAGAATCCAGAATGTCAAGGTATGCAGTAGGTAGAGCTGTTGCACCCAAATGTCTCACAATTTCTGATGCTGGAGGTAACAAACAGTCTAATATTTTCCTGGAACGGTGCAAATCAGAAAGAGAAGGATCCTGGAGAATCAGTTCAACGCTCCCTCTCCAAGCATCATAATCAACTTCAGTGCTCGGACGTGGAATTTTCCCAGAGAACACTCTAAGTCTGAAAGGTGCATGCATGTGGGGAATTCCCTCATTCTTTATTAGGTGCTCAACTACCACACGTTGGATTTCGGGTGGGTTTACATTAGCCTCATCGAAAGCTGACGTTCTCTTTTCAAAGACCACTGAACGCACAGTCTCTGGACTTTGACAAGCTTCTGCGCTTTTCCCTCCCTTGAATGAGGTAAGAGGATCATTTGTGGGAGTGCCAGTCCCCAAGGAAATATTTGGTTCGTTCTCATCTATTGCAATTTCAGCACTTGATGTAGGGGCTTGAGATAACTGTTCTCTCAGAAGTTCCTCAAAAGTCTTTCCACTAATCGTAGCTAATTTCTGCAGCTCAGCAAAGTAACAGGCAGTAGCTTGCTTGGTTGCTGCTGGCAAGTAAGCACTTGACAAGAGTGATATGACATAAGAGACATTGTGAGGGCTTCTGAAAGTGTATGGCAGCATAGGCTCAAGAGTCACAAGGGCAGAACAGCTTTCATACTCTACAATAACGTCTCTATGAAAAGGCGACTTTGGGTCATCTATTCTCAGATGTCTACTAACACGTCCATGTTTATTTAGAAAGTCAACTAGGTCTTCATCAAGCTCAGTGTCAGTTAACCCACGAACTATCACTGAGTTTGCAACTTTAACATTTTCCGTTTCAACAATGTCCATGTTTCTTTGAACTAACGTAAACTCAGGTCTGTATAATCTGATTTTTTTTTTTCAGGAACTTTAGAAACCCATTCAGAAGATATTTACTACCACTGTTCTCCTGGCTGGCTCGCCAAGATTTGTGTAACAAGTGCCCTCAACATAAGCTGGAGCAATGGACCAGTTTCTAGGTTAGTGGAGAACAGAATTAATACTGGCAGTAAATGAATCACAAAGTCATGTGAGGAATATACTCAAAAAAATATGTATTGTAATTGAACAATCACCTGAATGGCATGAAACAAAATTTGAAACAACAACAACAACAATAATAAAAATAAAATGATACACAAAATATGAATTCTCTGTTGTCTTTGGTTTTCTTCTCTTATTCCTTTTAAGATTTATTTTCTCTCCATGTTTTTCTTACACAATTTAATGTAAGTTATCTATGCTATCTCTGTGTACGTAGATTTTAGTAAGACTTTTATTTGACTTAGCTGTACTTTGAACAACTCTTAAGCTTCACTGTTTCTTTAATTTTTTTGAGTTTAGGGTTCTTATTCTATTTTGCTTTTAGCGTTATTACTTTCTATACCGTTTAGACAAACCAATTAAACCCTTAAACAAGATACAATGTTATGTACCCAAAATCCAAACAAATTGGAACCTCTTGACACAACTAAAATGTTCAGATAAAAATAAAAATAAATCCAAAATTTACATTCAATAACATTCAATAAACAATATTCTTGTTAGAACTCTTTGACTGAATTGTCTGTGAACATCGTCCAGAAAGTCCTGTAAGAAATCCAGTGGGTGAGTGCAAAATCAGTTAAATCCTACCAGTTCAAAGAAGTACCCGAACAAAAGAGAATGTCCTCCCAATTGAAGAAAGTTGAAGAATTTAAGGAATCCGTGTGATGCAGGAAAAGTGTCTTTTTCCCAGGTTCAGAAATCAGCATTCAGTTTTTCCCTTGGTGGCCCGCCATCTCAAATCCATGAGAGAGGTTCTCAATGCAATCAATAAACCTGACCAAATCCCGAGTTTCACAGTTTGATAAACACCCGCTTCAGATTCAAAGGAGCTTCAAAATCGGCTAGCATCCACGCTTAAATCAGCAATCATCATTCTTTTTAATCCCTTCTGTATCGCTCTCATCTCGTGTTCAGCGCATCTCTTGCACTTCCGTGAGTCATCTGCTTACGTCATACACAACTCGTGTACGTGTAATACATCACACGTTCTGCACTCAATTATAATACTAATTATTTTCATTTATAACTAATTAATTCACAATGCATATTTATAGATCGTTTAACTTTTTTAATTAAAAGTGTAACTATTAGAATATACAATTATATTATTTATTTTCTTTAGGCACCACATTTAACATGGGTTACATATGCTCATATGCAAATTTAAAAAGGAAGGTTTTTGCGTTATGTACAAAAAGAATATACCCGCATGCACCAACGGTCTGGTGCAGGGAACAAAATAAAGCTTGCTGTGTTGTTTGAATCAGCTCTGATGTCTCCAACTTGATTGTTGATTCGAGGGGCAAGTTATTACAGTAACTATCTATAACTTCTGAAAATGTTTTTACATATTATGCAAATCCCCACTGTCCTCTTTAAAGTCTCCAGAGTCTGATATCACAGAATAATCAGTCAAAACTAGCTCTTAAGGCCCCCATACACTTCAAGCGAAATCGAAGAACGAACTGATGTGACATCATTTCTAACAAAATCATGCCAAAATGAAGTTTGTTTTGTTTTTGTTTTGGGATTTTGAAATGGCTTGCCAAAGCCGGAAAACTCTCCAGATGCAAAACACCTTCATTCTACCATTGGTCTGTGATGATAATGTAATAGGAGGTTTTTCGCTGAGGCCCCGCCTTCTTTCATGTGAAACTCTTTTCTGACTCATTTCGTCTGTTTAATCCATTGAGGTAAGATCTCTGCAGGTGAAAACATGAATACACTGGAAAGCTGCTTTATAGTAGAAAATTAAGTTGTGCTTCTGAATGAAATGAGACACTGTTTTTCATGTTTGATACTGTAAAGCTGCTTGCTTTTAAGCAATCTATTGAATAAAATGCCATAAAATAAATGTGAAGTTGCTATGATCAGACGCTTTTCTTATGCTTTCCATTAAAAAAAATGCATGCTGTTTTCTCTTTTTTGTTGTGTTTATTTTGTTACTGAGAGGAAAGCATGTAGCACGTATTTACACGTTCATCTAAACGTCACTTTCAGCAGTGTGGGCGGCGTTGGGATGTTCGCTAACAGTATATTGCGGTTTGCGTATTTTGAACTTTGTTTATAAATGAAGATTGAAAAAGAACACTGTGAGTATAGCGGTGCCATTACAGCTAGTCCTTGCCACTGTGTGAGTAATTGTCACTTACAATTAGCATGTTAGTGTGTCCTTTGCCGTGGAATAAATATCCACCTCTCTACATCTAGACTCACAATTGTGCAGAAATAGTAAACATCCCTTCTCAGTGTTATTTTAGTAATAATTATAGTATTTATTCATATTTTGAGTTAGCTTTTAACCATTAATTTAGATTTTTTTTCTTTTTCAAAGAAAATACTATTTTATAAAGTTTGTAAGGTTAATTTTTCTTTCTTTCTTTCTACTGGCTGAACCCAAGAATGGATATTTGTTGGGAAATATTTGGGTACTGCATTTATTTCATGCAAATTTGAAATCTAACCCTATTCATACTTTTTCCAGGGGATAAAAAACACAAGACCCCCCACCCCCCCCCGCCCCCCCAACCCCTTAATGCTCACTTCCCTTATTCCTAACTTTGAGAAAAACCGTCCCTGGGTCCTGAAAGCCATTACCACATTATCTGCCTTCATCATATCAAGCCATTTGCCCCCGATTTGCTTTTAGAGATACCATACCTTACAAGAACAGATCCTAGGCATAATATTATAATCCCTGCATATTCATATCTGCCTGAGGGCAGCTCCCATAGTGCATGCACTTAGTATTGCCCTTTTTCTCTTTGCATTCTGTTTTTTCAGCATTCATGAGCAAGGCACATCACAACTCTTTTTCAAAAAAAAATAACTAAATTATATATAATCTATATATTAGATATATATATATATATATATATAGTGTGTGTATATACATCCCTAAAGAGCACATATTTCCTCCATCCCTCAGTTCTGATTATCTCTCTGGGCAGAGATTCATCCGCTAAAACCATCTGAGTGCTAACGCAGACCACCCTTCCTATCCGTTCTGCACCATAAACATTTATCATATAACATTGTAGCCCAGCATGAATGGTCTTATTGAATTGTCACAAGCACTGGTTTAATCCCAGACCACATACATTAGATACAGTATTGAAATAATGTGCACTATTACTGTAAATTATATACTGTTTTTGGGAGAAGATTGATTATTCCCCTCTCTCTTTGGACACAATAGGGAAACCATAATCTAAATGTTTAAACAAATTGTAAAATCTGCATTATTAAAGACAATTTTTTGAAGATATGATCATACCTTGCAAGTTTAAAAAAAAAAAAAAAAAAGGGAATAACTTACTAATTTCCCTAGCAGGTCACATTAATATCATCGAAATTAATATTTTACTTTATTTTTTTTTCTGTTTCAGTGTATTCCTTTTTTTTTATTAATAAGGCACTCTTTAAAAAAAATTGACAAGATGGTATCTGTAACGGAAGAGGTCTGACACAACAGGTTAGTATTTATAAAACGGGTTTATTTGGTCACAGAGAGTACTGGGGTAGGGTCCAGAGGATGTGATGGTGAGTGAATAGTTCGAAGGATAATGAGGATAGGGGGAAAAATTAAAAAAAAAAAAAAAAAATCGAGTCTTTGGCTTTACAGGAGCTGGAATGTAGGCAGGAGGAGCACATACCTCAGCGATCCGTGAACAAGGAGGAACAGGAGACGAGGAGACACTAGGAGGAACACAGGAGGTAAGCAATGCTGGACGTATTCAAATGGCAGTAGTAGCAAAGTCATTGCGTCCTCTACGTGTATACGAGACCGGACAATGAGGGTGTCTGTGGTGTGTGCTTTTATGCAGGCTGGTTAATGAGGTGCTTGATTAGTGACAGGTGCTGGTGCTCAGAACTCCGGCGAGAGGGATCGTTGTGATTGGGTGGTGGTGGAGCCTGGCCAATCTGTTACAGTATCTCAGTTCATTTGAAATAATAAAACTCCAAGAATTAAGAAGACGTATTTACAGAGACCTAAATCTATGGGAGGTATGGGTCTACCTAATTTCCAGTTGTATTATTGGTCATGTAACATACGAGCCCTTTCGTTTGCATTTTATGATCCTTTGGCTGACTGGACTGAGATAGCAAACCAATCATGCTCCCTCTCCTCTTGGCCGGGACTAATTTTTTTCAACTCAGTCTTCTCCTCCTTCATTTAAGATAATAAACCCTGTAGTAACTAATTCTTTTAAGATATGATCTCAAATAAGAAAACATTATAAATGGCATGCATGCTCTACTCAGGCTCCATTAACATTAATTTCCTCCATCTATATCAGATGTATCATTTCGTAACTGGTCTGAAAGTGGAATTTGTTTACTCTAAATAAATTTGTAAACATAAATTTGTTCATAGATGGATATTTTTCCTAATTTCAACAATTACAACAGACTTTTAATCTGCCGAAGTCCCAAATTTTCAGATACTTGCAAATACGTAACTTTATCAAAAATAATTTTCCTTCATTCCTCAAGGAACCACCAGACTCACCAATGGACTCACTGTTCTTGGATAACCTATTTGTTAAAGGTGGCATATCCGTTATTTTGAAGAAACTCTCACAACTTGAATGTAACGTATCACTGGAATATCTACGTGAAGCATGGCAGGAAGATCTGGGAATAAATATTACAGATGACCAGTGGGATGATGCACAAAAACTGGTTCACTCTTCCTCAATATGTGTTTATACAGTTCAAGATATTGCACAGACTTCATCTTTCTAAAGAAAAACTTTCCAAGATGTTTTCATCTGTGGACTCAACCTGTGATAGATGTGGACAATCAGGTGTCTCATTAGCACACATGTTTTGGAAGTGTCCTAAAATCATTACTTACTGGTCCACAATTTTTCAAATAATGTCACATATAATAAGAAGACCTCTGGACCCAGACCCAGTATTAGTTATTTTTGGGGTTAAAGATGATAACTTTACAATATCAAAGAGTCAGTATTCTGTGATTATATTTGTGATGCTTATTGTACGAAGACTTATTCTTCTTAATTGGAAAAAAAAAAAAAACCCGACCCATTTCACTTGGATAAGAGAGGTCATGCAATACCTTCAATTAGAAAGAATTAGGTTTTCTATAAAAGATAAAGCTTATAAGTTCTATGACACTTGGGAATGCTTTATAGTCTATTTTGAAAGTGACAAGGTGTTGTTTCCACTTTGAAACACTTGTGACAGCCACAATTTTTTTTTTTTTGAAAAAGAAACTGGAAAAGGGTATTCAAATTTAATTTTGTTATAAAAGGTGTGATGTTCCTGCAATGTTGTAATTTGGATCTAGGTACGGTTTTGTTTTCTCTCTTTATGAAAAACAATAAAGAGAATGTTAAAAAAATAAAATAAAAAGCAATTCCTCTGTGAGCAACCTTAAAAATGTTTTCCTGTGATCCATTTTTACATTTTGCACTAAAATTATTAGCATGTTGTTAACAGTCAATAAGTCACTCAGACCCGCGGTCAGTCAGACAGAGGTAGATTGAAGAGGGTCAAAGAGCAGTCTGGTGTCCAGTCCTGGCTCTTAATCAAATGCTAACCGTGGCCAGAACAGTTTGACACCAACCAGCTGCAGTGTGTCATCTATTCCTCTCTCTCTCCCCATCTCCGCTCATGGACATAGAAGGCTCCACTCAGATTACACTTACTTTGGCAAACCTTCATCCATCCAGAGCTGTTTAATCTTTTCCAATAGTGAATCTCCTGCAGCAGCTGCCTGTCCTGCACCACTTTGATCACTGGCATGCACAGTATGTGTCTCTCTCTCCCTTTGCCTGATCACAGCTGTCTCTGCTGGATGTGTTCTCCAGCACTGTTGAAGAGCTTGGTCCTTAAAGACTGTCAAGTATACAAGACTTCATTCCAAATTCACATGACTTGGTTGTGGTTCATTGTGCGCTGAATTTCGTAAGGTCTGGACCACACAGCTGAATTTTAAACCTTGTCGAGCGAGACCTCAATCTGACTGTTTTGAGCTTCATTACTGCAAAAATAGTCTAGTTTTCAAGGAAAAATATCTAATAATGCTTAAAACAATTACATTTATTTGACAAGTAAACTTTTGTATGACATAAAACTGTTCCCTTTCGATACTACAATCGTACTGCGTCTTGCTAGAAGCATTTGGTAAAAAATAATTTTTTCTCCTGAAGTGAAGCCTTTTCATTCATGCAGTGAAACTGCACGGCCATTGGTTCATGCAGTGTATTAAAAAAATAACCAAAGGCTAGGCAGCGAGGCTGCACGAGCCTATGGCGAAGAAGCCCACCAAGCCCACCAGAATGGGCGGGGCATCTGGCTGTATAAGCGGGCGTTCGCCACAGGATTCTCAGATTTCTTCTCCTTCAGCGACGACTCTACGCTCATCCCTGATCCTGAAAGCCTGCTCGCCATTGACATGCCTCGCAGCTGGATTGAGACCTCCCTGCTCGGCTGATTGGCTCTCTTCGCGCATCAGCAACGCAGCAGTTTTGGTCCTGTTACCCTGATACTAAAGAGCTTATTTCTAGCAGGTAAGCCCTAAAAGAGCAAATTCTAGAGACGTTGTTGCAAATGCAAAAGGCGGCCCGCCTCCCCGCTCTCATGTTTCTCTCCTCCTAGTTTCCTCGGAGGAAGCAACGGCGAGCTTGCGGGTGGAGCGATCATGCAGAGCAATTTCATGCTGACACACATCAGGCGTGCTTAATCTGCCAGTGTGTGTTACGCGTAAGAATCAGTGCTCCTCGTTCACGAGTAGTTTAATTCTCCTGGGCAAAATGCTGGCAGTTACTCGGAGGTAGAAATGACGAACTCGCAGGTATGAACGATCAGGTTTGAATGATTTAATGCCGGCAAAACCCCTGCATGCATCACTCTCCACGCAGCTCTTTTATTTGCCAGTGTGTTTACATGTGGGGATTGGCGCCCCTCATTGTCGAGCGGCTCAATCCTCCTGGGTGGTTTGGAGCAGAACGTTGTCACCAAGGATTCAATATCGCTGACAGCTTTGTATTTGAATGTGCCTCTCGCCTGGGCCACGCCCACGCTGAGGCTGCGCTGCTGAGACAGGCAGTTCTTACAACGAGAGCTCATGTCTCGCTTTGCTTTGCTCGTGGCTCAATTTCTTCAATGAAGATGGCCACGCCCCTCCCCTCATCCGCTACGAGTGGATTTGAGAGAATGCGCGCAGCAATTTTGTTCTGCCAGAGTGTTTACACAATAAGATCATCAAAACTCCTCTTCTAACGAGTGGTTTGATCTTTTTAGGTGGATTAAAATAGAATGCTGTCACTAATGATTATTATCACTGAGAGCTTCAAATTGAATGTGTCTGGGCCACGCCCACGCTGAGGCAGCACACACGGGGGCTGACTGCTCTGCTATGAGAGCATTAAGTCTAGCAAAGCATTTTTTGAAAGCATTTTCAAAAGAGAGCAAATTTCCTCTTCTGAGTGTGGGGTCCCCATAAGGCGACCAGCCTCTCAATTTCAATCCAACCCCTTGTCACGCGGGCTGAGGCCTTGCAGGCCATCCCTGGAGTGCCAAACTGGGTGTTGGAGATAATAAAATTAGGTTATTCACTGCAATTCGCTCGAATACCCCGCGATTCAGCTGCGTGGTTCCCACCTCAGCTTAGAGCAAAGACGCACACGTCCTGTGTTCAGAGGTGATGAATTTGCTGGCGATAGGATCCGTAGAAACTGTTCCCCCAGCTCAAAGTGAGTCAGGCTTCCACAGCCGCTAATTCCTCGTCCCCAAAAAGGAGGGTGGCCTCCGGCCCATCCTCGATCTCAAACACCTGAATCACACCCTCATGAAAATGTCGTTCAGGATGACTATGCTGAAACAGATACTTGCGCAAATTTGCTCAGGAAACTGGTTCTTTTCGCTGGACGCATACTGGCATGGACGCGGCTCTCTCCCCTCTGAAACAGATGGGAATCCGCATTCTCAACTAACTTGACGACTGGCTCATATTGGACCAGTAGAGGCAGAATTATATCACACGGCATCCTCCCAGCCAACTGGAGTGCCTGGACACCCTCAGGGGGTCAATTTTGACAAGAGAGTTGTTCTCCAGACAGCGAATATCGTTCTGGGAATAATTTTCGATCACCCAAATGAGAGAATAGTCACGCCGGACAGCTTGGCCATACGGAGGGGGGCGACCTCCTTGCGCGATTGGTACCACTCACCTCTCAAGCGTTTCAAAGGAGGCTTGGCTCAGGCGGAGGGCATCGCCAGAACTACATTTGGGGTCTGCTTCGTATGAGCCCCCTCAAGCGCTGGTTGTAACCACGAGTTCATCCCGCGTGGCGTCAACGGCTGCAGTGCAGATCAGGGTGAGTCAGGCCGTGTAACAGACCTGGGCCCTTGGAGAATCCCGCTGGGATGGAACAGGGGGCGTGGCCTTGGGTGTAATGGTTTGCAGACGGACAGCGTCTGACAGATGCCTCCACCTCAGGTTGAGGGGCGCGTGCAAGGGCCATAATGACTTTTGGCCCACTGATCGAGGCGGAAAAACGCGGTATGCCACATACACTGCCTGGAACTGCTAGAAGTATGGCGAGCTGTCAGTCTTCCTGCTATCCAACGGGCACCGTGTTGCAAACTCCGATCAGACAAACATTTATCTGGGTGTGCTACAATAAATCGCAAGGGAGGCCTTCTCCTCGAAGTGTTCTTTCACTCTGAGTAGAGGCGCTTCTTAGAATGGGCTAACCCCTGCGGCTCGATGAGAGCAGCGCATACTACACGGCAAATGAACAAGGAAGCGGAAGCCTGTCAAGGAGCAAGGTACCATCGGGCGGCGTGGGAGGCTCCATCCGCAGCCAGTTCAGCGAGGATTGAGAGATCTTCGCGCGGCCGAAGGTGACCTCTTCGCCCCAGAGAGACAACTCCTCACTGCCCAATCTATTTCTCAAAAGACCAGGGACAGGTAATCCCATAGGTAATCTGGCGAGTAAGGGAACAAAAACACAAGGTTCTCCTGGTGGCCCCCCTTTGGATGAACCAGCTGTGGCTATCAGAGCTAACTCAGATATTGATAGAGGCCCCTTGGCCTGTTCCGCTGAGACAAGATCTCCTCTCTCAAGCAAACGGGACAATACGGCACGCTCGACCCAAACTGTGGGCCCTGCACCTTTGGCCACTCGACGGGAGCCTACAAGCCTCCCAGAGCGAGTTTTAAACACAATTTCGGAGGCTAGAGCCCATCTACAAGATGCCTCTACGCCTTAAAGTGGTCTTTTTTTTCTACGCTTGGTGTCTAAACCACGGCAAAGACCCACATACTTCCGATTTGACAGAGGTGTTGTCATTTCTGCAAGAGCTGCTGGACAGGGATGTCCCCATCCCCGCTCAAAGTATATGTGGGGCGGCTATAGCGGCCTTCATGACACTATGAGGGCAATCGGTGGGCAGAAAGAGAAAAAGAAGAAACAGCACGGTTATCCGCTTTCTAAGGGGTGCCAGGAGGCTGAATCCACCTCGTCCCCCCTACCGTCCCTTCATGGGACCTACCCACTGTGCTGAGGGCCCTGAAGGCCCCCGCTTTCGAGCAGCTACAGTCTGCCAACATTCGGTCACTATCGCTGAAGACTGCTCTGTTTCTAGCACTGACATCAGTAAAGCGAATAGGGGACCTGCAGGTGCTCTCTATTAGCCCTGCCTGCCTGGAATTCGGGCCTAACGACACTAAAGTCGTCCTGAAACCAAGGCACGGTTACATACCTAAGATGCTCTCCACTCCGTTCAGAGCACAGGTCATTACACTCTCCGCGCTTCCTCCAACTGAAGAGGACAGAGAGCTATATCTGCTTTGCCCCGTCAGAGCTCTGAGAATCTATATTGAGCATTCCACCCCCTACAGGTGATCGTAAAAACTCTGTTAGCTTCGGTAACCGCACCAAAGGGCTTCCGGTTACAAAGCAAAGACTCTCTAGATGGATAGTAGACTCCATCGCGATAGCATCTATTCTGGGCCTTCAATGCCCACTCGACTAGAGGCATCGTCTCGCCTTGGGCATGGTCCAGTGGTGTGTCCATTGCAGATATTTGTGAGGCGGCCGGCTGGCCCTCGCCGTCCACATTCGCAAGGTTTTAAAACCTGGAAGTCCCGGCTTTGCAGGCCAGGGTCCTTTCCGCTTGAAGAGACATGCACTGCGTAAACAGATCTGGCAGAGAGCCCTTGGCCGCATCACGCTCAAGCTCTCTGGCATTAGTTCACCTGTTAGCTCTCGACCCCTGGGTGTCGAAGTTACAGGAGTACTCTGGAACGATTAACCAGGCCGGGTGTGACCTCAGGAAGCTCAGCCCATCTTAGTCTTGGGTTGTTGTTAACTTCTCTACGGGCATTGGTTGCTTATGGAAGTTTGATACTTTTAGTCGTTCCACTACATTAGCACGGCATGATTGTACTGTGTTCCCATATGCGTCTAGCAAGACGCAGTACGAGTGTAGTATCGAAAGGGAACGTACTCGGTTAGTAACGTAACCTTGGTTCCCTGAGATACGGGAACGAGTACTGCATTGCTAGCCGTGCTATGTAGCTGCACGACTCAGTCGTGGCTTCAGTCGAAGTAACCTGAGAATCCTGTGGCGAATGCCCGCTTATATAGCCAGATGCCCCGTCCATTCTGGTGGGCTTTGGCAGGCTTCATGGCCATAGGCTCGTGCAGCTCCACTGCCTGGCCATTGGTTAGTTTTTTTTAATACACTGCACGAACCAATGGCCATGCAGTTTCACTGCGTGAATGAAAAGGCTTCAGTTCAGGAGAAAAAAGTTTTTTTCCCAAAGCGTCTTAGCAGACACAGTACTCGTTCCCGTATCTCAGGGAACCGAGTTTACGTTAGTAACCAAGTACGTTTTCAGTGATTTGTTTTCAAGCAGTAGTTATTTTCCTGTTAAGGGCAACAACTTTTGAATGGCTGATATTACATTTGAAAACCATGTTGTATAAATAATCATTTTAAATGGCATTTCAAAATTGCTACAAATGAATTTTTACGTTTATAATGTTATGATGCATAGTTAAAAATAGCAATCTCTGTTAACAATAACCATTATGGTGTCAACATATTGTGCATTGCAAGTTTTCAGAAAAATTGGGGTCAGTTAAATTTTTTAGACAGAAATTAGGACTTCAGCAAGGATGCATGGTTTCCTCAAAATCATGGTTTCCTCAACAACAAAAAAATGCTTTGAACACCTGAAACATCTTGAGCAATAAATCAGCATATCAGAACGATTTCTGAAGGATCATGTGACACTGGAGTAACAGCTGCAGAAAATTCAGCTTTACCATCACAGAAATAAAATACATTTTAAAATATATCAAAATAGAAAACATTTTAAATTGTAAGAATATTTCACAATCATACTGTTTTTGATCAAATAAATCATCTCTAGGTTACGTATGTAACCATGGTTCCCCGAGGGAATGAGACGCTGCATCGAGTCGCTTTGGGAACGCCCTTGCGTGACCGCGTTCTGAAGCACGTGTCAAATCCGTCCAATGGAACAGCGAGACGTCACGAGCAGGGTGACGTAAGCACCAGAAAGCATAAAAGCACATCCGGCTGGGCGCAACCCAGCTTCGATGAAGTAGCGCCTGCAGGGATGCAGGGAGTATGGCAAAGAGACACATCGTCTCGTTCCCTCAGGGAACCATGGTTACATACGTAACCTAGAGACGTTCCCCTTCAGGAACTCGAGCTGCGTCGAGTCGCTTTGGGAACGAGAATACCCACTGCGCCAAACTACCAAGTCCCTGCCTGTGTGTGTCCTATGAGCACATCACGACGAGAGAACTTGGGAACCTGGGGTAGAAACCAGGTCTAGGTTGTAAAAGCAGACAAAAGTTTGCGGAGAGGACCAGCCCGCCGCAGCAAAAATGTCCTGCAAGGCCACACCCAAGCTGAAAGCATTGGAGGCCGCCATACTCCTTGTCGAGTGCGCTCTGACCCCCATAGGTGACGGGATGCCAGAGGACTCGTAGGCTAGTGAGAAGGCCTCGACCACCCACCTACTCATAGTCTGCTTGGTCGCCGGAAATCCCTTCTTTGGCGGACCAAAACAAACAAAAAAACTGATCTGCCTTACGCGACGGGGCAACTCAGTGTGCGTAAGCGTCCAGTGCTCGAACTAGACAGAGCAGATTAAGCCTTTCTTGGACTACTTTCTGGAATGGAGGAGGACAGAATTCCTGAAGTACTATGGGCCCTGGTGAAAAAGCGGGCACTTTAGGGACATACCCGACCCTCGGGTAAACGAATGCCCTAACCATGCCTGGAGCAAACTCAAGGCACGAAACAGAGAGTGCCTGAAGATCCCAGATCCTTTTAGTGAGGAAATAGCGAGGAGAAAAATAGACTTGAGCGTGAGAAACTTGACTGGAACTTCTTCTATGCGTTCAAAGGGGGCATTGCATAAGCCCCCCAGAACCACAGCCAGGTCCCATGAGAGCACCTTGGTGCGCTGTACCGGCCTCAGCATCAGGGTGCCACGGAGGAAACGAGTGGCAAGTGGGTGTCTTCCAAATGATTGACCACCCAGAAGGGCGTGATAAGCAGCTAAGGCCGCCACGTACACATTCAGAGTGGAGGGAGATAACCCTGCAAAGAATCGCTCCTGCAGAAACTCCAGAAATGTACCAACTGGGCAGTTGACTGGGTCCTGCAGTCGCTGTCCGCACCATGAAGCAAAAAATTTCCACTTCAAGGGGTACTGTTTCCTAGTGGCGGGAGCTCTGGACTGGAGTATAGTCTCAACAAACTCAGTTGAGAGACCAGATGCTAGGAGCTGTGCCCCTCAGGGGCCATGCCAACAGCTTCCATAACTCCGCTGATTGATGTAGGAGGCCACCGATGTGTTGTCTGTGCGGACAAACACATGATGCCCCCTTAGGTCTGGAAGGAAGTGCGTCAGAGCTCGAAACACGGCCAGCATACCCCGGCAGTTGATGTGCCAAAGAGACGATGGCCTTCCCACAGACCCTGGGCAAAGCGGCCACTCATGACCACTCCCCAGACCGTGAGAGAGGCATCCGTCGTTAGCCTTACGCAACGACAAGGAGCCCCTAACATCAGGCCTCGAACCAGGAACCAACGTTTCTTCCACAAGTCTAAGGCACGTAAGCATCGCCGCATGACCTTAATCATGCAAAGCGGATTCCCCCTTGGGGAAAATCCTTTGGTTCTGAGCCACCACTGCAAGGGTCTCATGTACAGCAGGCCAAAAGGTATCACGTTGGACGCTGCTGCCATCAGGCCCAACAGTCTTTGAAACTGTTTGACAGTGAGTGATTGGCCTTCTCTTACTCTCGTGACTGTCTTGAGGATTGACTCGATTCGAGCAGGAGTCAGACGTGCCTGCATCGAGGTTGAGTACCATACCACGCCTAAATAAGTGGTTCTCTGAAGTGGAGAAAGAACACTCTTCTTGGCGTTTAGTCTTAACCCCAGCTCTCTCCTATGGGCGAGGACGACATCTCGATGCCGAGCCACCATCTGCTCCGATTGAGCTAGTGTTAACCAATCGTCGATATAATTGAGTATGCGGATGCCCTGGAGTCGCAGTGGAGCCAGAGCAGCATCCACACACTTCGTGAAAGTACGGGGTGAGAGTGACAGGCCAAAGGGAAGAACCCTATATTGGTATGCTTCGCCCCCGAAAGCAAAACTCAGGAACTTCCAGTGTTGAGGGAGGATGGAAACATGGAAATAAGCATCTTTGATATATATCGTAACAAACTAGTCCTCGGACTGGATTTGAGATACTGTCTGCTGATAGTGAGCATCTTGAACCGAAGCCGTTTGATAGCGCGGTTCAGAAGACGGAGATCTAAGATCCGACGCAACCCCCCCCCATCCTCCTTCGGAAAGATGAAGTAACGGCTGTAGAACCCGGACGCTCTCGAGAGAGGAGGAACACGTTCTATGGCCCCCTTCCTCAAGAGAGTATCTACTTCTTGTTCCATTACCGGAGCCTGCTCAGGGCCCACTAGTGTGAGGATGACCCCATTGAAACGAGGCGGACGAGAACCGAAATGGATTCTGAAGCCTCTATACAATCGGCAGGACCCATTTTGAGATATTTGGTAGAATTTTCCACGCTACCAGAAAATCTACTAGGGGAACCAGCCTCTCGAGGCTGGCGTTTGGTATTATTAGAGGAGCCAGTTCGGTGCCATGAAGAGGGAACAGAACGGAAGGACGACCGACCTGACTGCTGTAGCACCCTTGCTTGAGGGGGCGAGCTCTCCCGTGCCGTACCGTTGACGGGCGGCAGCTGGGAATTTCACTCGCTGGAGCTCACTGAGCCCTGAAGCACAGAGGTGGCAGGGGTATCAATGAACCTCCATGAGGTCACTGAGGGAACAACCGACCCGAGTGCTGTAGCACCCTCAATTGAGGGGGCGAGCTCTCCCATGCCGTAACGTTGCCGGGCGGCAGCTGGGAATTTCACTCGTCAGAGCTCACTGAGCCCTGAAGCACCAAGGTCGCACCCCCCCATCCTTCTTCGGAACGATTAAGTAACGGCTGTAGAACCCGGAGTCTATCTCGTGAGGAGGGACCACCTCGATGGCCTCCATCCTCAGAGAGCATCTACTTCTGTTCCATTACCAGAGCCAGCTCTGGGCCCACCAGTGTGGGAATGACCCCGTTGAAACGAGGCAGAGGAGAGCCGAACTGGATTGTCCTTTCTCTCAATCTGCAGGACCATTTTGAGATATTGGTAGAAGTTTTCGTTCTAGAAGACCCCAACTGAGAGCATCGCCCCGATCCCCGATCTTTCTGTGGAGGGGTGCGTGTTGCAACGCTCTGTTTTTGAGACTGTCGATATAAGGAGCTTTATGACTTGGGGTGCTGCTCGCTCAGCAGCCCCACCCCTAAGCAGGTCAGCCTGGTATGCTTGTAAACATGCGCCATGGTGTGCAACATGCGCCAGCCTGTCCTACCGCGTATCAGCCTTCCCCACCAGCCTCGATGGAAGCCGAAGGGCCTGAGTGGGAAGCTTCGGGGCCTTCAGGGACTGCTGAGGATGGGGAGAGATAGCTCGCAATCGTCTGCTCCACCACTGGCATCGCCCTATATACCTTATCATTCAGCCCCACGATGTTCTTTGAATAATTCGAGACTGTGGGGCAGTAATACGGGATGAGTACGGTTTCTCCAACGATCTTGACACCTCAGCATGGAGAACGGGGAAAACGGAAGGCCCCCGTCGTAAAGGCTGTGATCTGGATTCAGAAAACACTCCATAATTACTTTTAGGACGAGCGTCCTATTTATCGGCTGGCCAAACTATATTTTATTTTGGCGCGAAACACACCCCATAATCACGAATCACACCTCATACGCGAGGGACTGTGGTGGCGAGTCCACAGTCTCCTCTGTCTCAACACTCATCACATCCACCTCCTCGGAGGAAGACAGCTGAAGCGTCTGGCTCTTTCTCTCTCGCGGGGGGGGGTCGCGAGAGAGGGAGCCGCGGATCTAGCGGGTGAGGACCGGGAAAAGGACGAGCCCGTCTCGGATCCCTCCGCTAAATCCACCCGCGATCCCCACGACAACAGTCCGCACTGTGCCTCGGCAACAGCGGGACCACTACCAGCGGGATCGCGAGCCTGGCCATTCTCATGAAACGCAGCCAGGCGAGAGCGGAGCGTGCGCAGCGAGAGCTCGCAGTGATGACAATCAGCTGCTCGAGAGCTGACCGTGCATGCTCCGCTACTAAACAAACGACACACAAATCGTGTGTATCCCCCGCCGCCAAATATCGTGGGCAGAGAGAAACACAGCATTTGTAATGTCGTTCGCTCGCCATAGAATTTCTCATTGTTTTATATATATGAGTACTTGTGCGGACAGACAACAGTAAATAAACAGACACATACACAGAGCGCTGCGGAGGGCTTTTATGCTTTCTGGTGCCGTACGCCACCCTGTCGTGACGTCTCGCTTCCATTGGACGGAGGTACACGTGCTTCAGAACGCGGTCACGCAAGGGCGTTCCCAAAGCGACTCGACGCAGCTCGAGTTCATGAGGGGAATGCAGGCTTGATGAGTATAAGAGACTTTCAAAAACGTTTTAGTAAAAATTTAACTATTCTTAAAGCATTTGCAGATAAACTCTCACTAAACAGTTAAAATTACACTTAATCAAGAACAAAATAATTAGCAAAATAGTAAGAAAATGATTTCCTACATTTCTCAATTTTAGTTTAAAGTTTCAAGAATGATTATATATTTTTACAAGAAAAATGCTGCTAAGGAAAACGGATTTTTGCACTGAAACCAAGTTGTTGGGGATTCTTTCCTAGAAGTAATATATCCACTCTTCAGCCTTCAAAGCCCTGGCTCAAAAGGGATGGACTTAGAGAGGAAAGCTATCGTTTGAGAATAGTCTGTTCAAAAGTATTACCTCCATCTGCTAAAGGCTCTCTTTATGTCTCCCCAAAGCCTTTTCCTCTCTCCCTGCACTGACCGTTGTGTCCAAACTAATCAGGCTACCTGTCGTCAGCGTGGCCACTCTCAGTCTGTTCATTTGGCAGATCCAGAGACTCCTCTGTCAGCCAAGTGACAGAAAAAAACACTGCAAACGCTCCTTCTCGCTGACATCTGGCTCATTGGCCCATTGCAGAGACAGAACACCATCTCTGGTTCTCTGTCAACAAGGAAAGCAAGCAGAGAGACTGTAGTAAATAGTGATGTAAAAAAAAAAATACCAGAAAGGTTTATTATTTGTACAGGTGTGACAATACAGAAATGCTAAATGTTGGAAATATTTCACATTGGAGAGACACCTGCTTTGACATCTAGTTGATTGCTAATTACTTTTTAAAAACAATGAAATAATTCAGAAAACAGGCAATCTGTCCCCCCCCATCTCATTTCCCAAAAATCACAGTTGCTAAAAGGCCATAGCACTATACACAAGTAGCACAGTGATCAGTAACACAGTGATCAGTCAGTGTCTGAGATCAAACCAGCAACTCACATTTGTACATCTCCATTTAAAGGTCAGCTGATGAATCATGGGAGCTCTCTGAAGGGAGGGACAGTTGTCTTGCCAAGGAAGCACAAACTCCTGGTCAAAATGTCCCCTATGTACTTCCGATTCAAGGTACATTTATCACAAATGAAACACTGTACGTGTTCTGCCTCTGTTAGAGGCTGTGTATATTTAGTGATGGACATTTGCATTTATAAATGTTATATGTATAGTCTTTGGTAATAGGAAGCAGTGAGCTCATGGCACAGCAAACGCTTGACATATATTTGCGTTGCATTTGAGTTAATCCATCTAAACCCTGTCGATTGCATTGGCTGTAAGTTTTTTTGAATCATCAATCTGCAGGAGAGTATGGTCAGTTTAAACGTGATATAATCAAAGATGTTTATGTCATTGCCGATCGGCACTAGGGCACTGTATAATGCTTCTAACTTGCTTCTGAGTATCTATATACATTTTACTTGTTAAGGCCTTTCACACTGAGCGCGATGCGAAAAAGCGAGGAAAATCACGATGAATGGTGCTTTCACACCGAGCGTGAAACGAATGATCGCATTCTGCTAATTCTCGCCTGCACGCTAGGTGGCGCTGTCCAACAATGCACGTTGAAGAAATTGGACAGTGCTCTTCAGATCACATAATCGCTGTGGAAAATTACAGCAATTATATTCTGTGAAAGGAACATGTTTGAATAAATCTGTTATGAAAACAAGTGATAAACCAGAAAAAACAGCATACACCCTCTTCTCTCTTGCGTGATACTCTTCTTCAGTGTTTGTTTACACTGGTTTTCGAAACAGCACCACCACTCTCACCCTTTTGTGCAACAGCAGCTGCTCCAGGCACGTGGTCTAAGCTCAAATCTAATTGGATGGCCCATTTCATCGCGGAGCAACGGAGGAAAAAATTGACAATCAGGACGAACATCAACAAAAAAATTTTTTTTTTTTTCGCTCCGCAAATAATCGCGCCTTGTGAGAATAGCCCCTTAGGGATCTATGTTCGCCCCCCCCCCCCCCTTTTTTTTTTTTTTTTCCCCCCCCCCCCCCCCCCCTCCAAAGCGTCATAGCGCCCAACATAGTGGCTGAATTGTCGCATCGTAGTCCTGAAAAGGCTTTACGGTTAATAAGTTAATGTCATTTTGGTTTGTTAATTTTCCATATTTATTATGTTTCATTTACAGTTTTACTTGGTTCAATGGCTGTTGAGTTTGTAAACCACACATTGGACTATAAAAAGGAGCAAGGCGCTCATATCCTCGCTTGGCTGGCTGTTTATTTATATTACATGCTTGGAAAGCAAAATATATAAAGAGAACAGTACACACTGAGTTCAGAAATCATACTACAAGAATTATTGAACCAAACCACTCAAAGAAATACTAACAAATTAAAATACTAAAATACTATACTAACAACAATTATATTTTGTTGGTTATTATGAAAGGAAAAAAGCTGATTCTGAGGTACAATGCTTAACTTTCCAAAAAAAATAAATGTTATAGGAACCCTTGACACACAGAGTGATCATAAAATACAAGAGTTTGAAAGAAGCCACCTATCAGTGGGTATCAAATTGAGTCAGAGGAACACGGTACTACTGGTACTGCAGAAGACTGGTATCATTTTTACATTTCAATATTGACTTAGTACTAAAAGCAAAAGTACTTTTGACAGCCCTGCTAGAATATACCAACAACATAAAATAAGGTTCTATATCTTCTTCTAGTCTAATCAGAATTTTGGCATGACACGAGGGTGAGGAAATTACAGAATTTTTTATTTCATATTAAATGTATCTTACTAGATTGCTTCTGTCTCTTTCAGTCTCACTCCTCCTTTCTTTCTCGCCACTTGCTCTCTGAAATGAGGGATGGGTCACTTCCATTTATTTTGTTTTTACAATGTTGCCCCTTCACACATTCCCCAACACTCCAAAGCAATTATATTAAAGACAGTCTATAACCTCAAGTAAGGTGTCCATTTGGGTCACAAATATCAAAAAATAGCTGTAATTAGTTTTGAAATAATGAACGTTTGGCCCCTATGGCGCTCCTTAATTAACATTCACTTTGCATATCTTAGTGTTTGCCAGCCAACCCTGACACTTCAAGTGCTTCAAGCTCCTGTCAGAGTCACTGTGTGCGTATATAACATGATTTCAGAAGTTCTTCCTGAGCTTTAGAGCAGTTGTGTCTACTTCCACTTCTCCCAGTGAGACCAGAGGGTCTGTGGAGTGTCTGATTCCCCCTAAAACGTTGTACAAGTGTCACAACCATTCATCAGGACAAGCTCCACCTGACATATGAAATCAATCCAACCAATCATGCCTGTGTGCTGCTGACCCCACTTCATCCAGATATGGTTTTGGAAAGTCAGAAGGTTACTTTGCTATCCTTTCATTGTAAACCAGCACTCAGTTATCAATCAGCAGTTGACACTATATACCGGGGCTAGTTGTCACACATTTTAACTTAGCTAATAAACAATTATATTGCCCAAGAAAAAAAATAAACATTTTGTAACAACATGCCCCCCTGGTTATAGAACATCTCCAGGTTATGTATGTCACCATGGTTCCCCGAAGGGAACGAGAAGCTGTGTCGAAACACTAGGGAACGCCTCCAGCCATTACCATTGCTCTGAATTCCCAGGTAATCAGTCCAATGGATGGCGAGGACGTCACGGGCGCGCGGTTGACCGTGCGACAGGAAGATCATAAAAGCACGTGGGTGAACCGGCCGGCAGCTTCTAGGACGTGAAAGCAAGCATGGCAGGGATGCCGGAAAAGTATGGCCCTGAGACCAGAAATCTCGTTCCCTCTGGGGACCCATGGTTATACGTAACCTGGAGACGATCACTAAGGAATCGAGCTGCCGTCTAACACTACAGGGAAAAAGCAAGGCCCACGCCCACCAGACGGCAAATCCCTGGCTAGTGTGGAAGAGCACAACTAAGGCGAGAGAAAAGAGAGCCAGGAGTGGCTAAAGTAGGCGGGCCCCGCCGCCCCGAAGGCCAACTTCTGGAGGAGTGAAACTTGACCCCCAAAGGAGAGGGGAGATAAGAGGACTCGAGGCTATGGAATAGCATACTGATCCACCACTTAGCATAAGCTTCACTGGCCGGAGGCCTCGGCCTCAGCGCACCACGGAGGAAATGTGTAAGAAGAGGGTGTATTCCCACTGAATGGCCACAGAGAGGGGCATGGTAGGCCGCAATGGCAGCCACGTAGACCTTCAGGGTGGAGTGAGTCAACCCTGCAGATAAACAGGCCTGCAGGAATGATATGAACGGGCAGTTAGCTGGGTCGAGCTGGCGGTCTCCTCACCAAGAAGTACAGTTTCCTCATAGAAGGAGCTCTGGGTGGAGGATGGTCTCAACAAACTCGGTTGAGAGACCAGAAGCTAAGAGTTGTGCCTCCTCAGAGGCTACACCCACAACTTCCACAGCTCCTGGCGGGGGCGCATCCTCCGCCTGTGAGCGGATATCTCTCCTGACGGGAATCTCCCATAAAGCGCCGTCGAGGAGAGAAATCAGGTACGAGAACCATACTCGACTCGGCCAGAACGGGGCTACGGGCACTGAATGACCCGTTCCAGCCACTTCTCTACAAACTCCCGGGAGCAGAACAATCGGGAGGGCAGGTGGTACAGACGAAGATCGGCCAAGTTCCTGTAACATGGCCTACAGCCCCAGTGGAGCTGGTGAGTGCCGAGAGACAACCAGAGGGACAAGTGCGATATCATTGAGTGCAAACAAGGTCCACCGAGACTGGCCAAAGACTCTCCAAGTTGCATTCACCCTCAGGGTGTGCATCTATTCCAGGGCCTCGGTAACTTGCCTCGACAGGATGTTGCCCCCAAATATATCAAAAAAGACCATGCATGTGTGTCGGTGCGCAACAACACATAGGCAATCTGCTAGGCCTGGAGAGGAAGGGTTTCACAAGCTAGGAAACAACGGCAGCATCTGCAGTCAAAGTTGAGAGGGCAGCCGCTGCCAGGCCAGGGCCGACGGTGGCCACTCAATGACCGTCCCAAACGATGAAAGATGCCATCCGTCGTAGCAGTATGCGCGACAGGAGCTGCAAGCACCAGCCCTGACTAGAACCCAAGACTTCCTTCACCTGGTCTAAGGCGTAGGCAACGCCGTGTGACATTGGCCGCGAAGTGGGTTCCCTCAGGGAGCACCTGGTCTTAAGCCACCATGTAGGGGTTCATGCTACGCAGGCCAAAAGTAAACCAGTTGGCTGCCCTATCCCAGCAGTTTTGGAAACTGCTTGACAGTGAGTGACCGGTCTTCTCCCACTCGCGATGAGGATGACTCGATCCGGCAGGAGACATACGTGCTTTTACATTGTGATCGGACTCACACATGGAGAAAGACCTTTTCTCTGGCGTAAGTCTTCACCCAGCTCTTTCGTGTGAGCGAGAAATAAAATCTCAATTCGAAAGCCATCATAGATGAGCCTAATATCAACCAAGTGTACGACTGTGGTTGATGGCTAGTGAAAGTGTGGGGTGAGATGAAGGCCAAGGAAGAAATAGGTGTTGGTAAGCTTTTGCACGCAAAAAAGCAAAAACCTCAGGCACTCTCGTGCTGACGGAATGATGGAAGACATGTGTCTTGGATACGATGTGCCAACCAGCCCTGTGATTCTGAGGCAGACTTGTTCGATTGTTGCTGGTGTGACTGAAACTTCAGTGGGCTGACTGAGGGGTTCAAATGACGAGATCTAAAATAGGAGACCCTCATCTCCTGGAATGTAAAAGGTACGAATGAAAGTGGGAACCTGGACTCTGATCCGCTGAGGAGGGACCACCTCGATGGCCCCC
>JADLZN010009548.1:33345-84517 GCA_018155175.1 Sinocyclocheilus anophthalmus | reverse complement strand
TGTGAGATGCAGTTGAAGGTAAGAGTGGTGTATTCAGTCCTAAAAGATTTTTATAAACAATTGTAAGCATTTTTTCCCCCTCAGTACCTTAGTATAGTATGCATACTTCCTGAGAAAACAATGCCAATAACAAAGAAACTATATTACCATATAGTCTAGGCATAATAAAAGTAAAATTACTATACTGTGCACTTACTCAGAATGATTTTCCAGCGAACTCAAAACTGAAAGACATGCGTGTGCCTTTCTTGTGCAATTATGCCATTGATGCAGCCACAGTCCTAAACGAAAACTAAAATAGTTGTTAGCAATTACCAGAAGATACATAACTGATAATAAATTGCATCACTGATAAGAAAGAACGCGCGTATGTGTCGATGCATCACTTATTTACAGCTTACTAGCTACGTTTACACATCAGACGTTCGCGAATGCCAATGACCGAGTATAAAACTATTTTATAGAACATCAAAAAAAAATTCCTGGCGTGTGTGAGCCTAGGCAACGTGACTGATCTTCATAATGGTTTCATTGATTGTAATTTAGTCAGGAATATGTTGGAAAAAGTAACTAGTAAAATTATGTATGTATGTCACAGAACATCAATAGCACTAATGCAGTGGAAATAAAAAAAGATTTACTATACTCCAAGGAAATCACGCCGGCGCATTCTTATGGGGGAAATCAAAGCTTATTCTTCCTCAGACCCATTTCTTCAGAAGCGAAGGAGCGAGATGAACTTAGGAAACATTCTTGCTGTTTTGTTTGCTGTGATGTGGGCGTTTACATGCCGCACGTCTTACGTGGACTATTGTAATATCAAAAGCGTGATCGGCACGTGGGCGTGGTCACATTAGCGATAATGAGGGCGACGGGCCAAGACTTGACATCGAGTTTTCTAGTTCTAGTTTCCATTGTCTAGTCCAGGGGTAGGCAAATTCGGTCCTAGAGAGCCTCAGTCCTGCAGAGTTCAGCTCCAAACCTAATAAAACACACCTGAACAAGCTAATCAAATTCTTCAGGATTACTAAGGCTATATGCATGTTTGTTTTGTTTTCAGGGTTGGAGCTGAAATCTGCAGGACTGCGGCTCTCAGGAGCCGAACTGCCTACCCCTGGTCTAGTCAAATATTCAGGCCGGGTTTTCTGATCTTCATTCTGTGTATCTTGGATTAACCCTTTGCTTTGCTGTTTCGGATCGTGTTTGCACCTCCCCTGGATTATTGCTCATGTTATTGGATTACCCCTCTTGTCAAGCCCTTTGGATTTTGTCGCCGTGATGACCTACGCTGTTATCGGATTACTCTTGTGTTGCCTCAATATACTGTTGCCATTGTCTGACCCTTGCCTGTCTCTGAACATGTCTATGAATAAAGCCTTGCATTTGGATCTGCACGTCTCACGTCTTGTCAGCTCCGTACAGAATACTCGGCCACACAAGGATCCAGCAGCTGTTCAAGTGGACACTGGCCAGGTATGGACACTACAAGAATATTATTAGCCCTTAAACAGGGCCCTCGATTGTTGGAGAACAATGTTCAAGAGTTTTTAGCCATCGCTCACTATTCAGAGTTACCAGACATTATTTTGATAGAGGTTTTCTGTGATGGCATTAATCAACCTCTTCAGTCTAAATTAAGACGCAAGGGTCCGCGTTCATCACTCAGCCAAATTTTGGATTTTGCTTTGTTGACTGTTGGCTCTCTATTCACTGTGGGTGTAGCGGAGTAAACGCAACCGCACTTCATTCAGTAAAGGGACGCACTAGAGCAAGCTCACAAAATGGCAGCGACAGCGGAGCCTGATCTCAAAATGGCGGACACAACAGCTCCCCGTTATGCCACAGCTGCCAATCCTTAATCAAGTCAAGTCAGTAGATCTTTATGAGTCAAGTCACAGATGATTGTCATGAGTCAAGTCAAGTCACAGCTGATCGTCATGAGTCAAGTCAAGTCACAGCTGATCTTCCTGAGTCAAGTCAAGTTACAGATTCCATTGATGAGTCAAGTCAAGTCACAGCTGATCGGCATGAGCCTTGCACGTCTCAGCTGTCTTCTAGAGTCTCGTCAAATATCAGATATTCGGTCCAGGTTCCGGCACATCACAGTGTTATCCGAGTCCCGTCACTCACAACTGTTCTCCAGAATCACGTCAAGCACAGCTGATAATTCCGAGTCACATCACTCATCAGCAATAAAGCTGATCATCCAGTCATGTAACATCACAGCTGATCTTTCGCGTCAGTTCAAAATCACAGGATGATCTTTCCCAGAGTACCGTCACATCACAGTGATCATACAGAGGTCTGTCGCTGTGTGTATATGTCTGTTGCACCTAGATCTTCGAGATCAGTTTTTCAGTCTCCCAGACTGGCATCCAGCGTAGAGGATTCACCGCTGGTGGCAGCATGTGCAGCTGGTATCCCTAAACCAGCGCTCTCAAACCTCCCTGTTCCTGAACTGTTTCCCCTATCTGCAGCACTTCCCATATGGGGGGTTGCTCTATGGTGTATCTGGGCCGCGTACACCACCGCCAATTTGCTAGAGGTGGCGGCATCGGCTACAACATCTCCAGAGGTGGTGGCTTATGCTGTGGAACCTTCTGAGGTAGCGGTGTCCACTGCTGTGCTCCCAGAGGCCATGTTGTCCACTGCAGTCTCTTCAGAGGTGGCAGCGCAGGCTGCAGAACCTCCTGAGACGGCGGCACTTGCCTCAGTTCCTTGCGCAGTGGTGGCGCCCAGTGATAATCTCCGTGAACTGTCTGTTCCGGCTGAGGAGGCCATTAATGAACTCTCTGCCTGTCCTGTAATGGATATGGAGGCCGTCTGTGAACTCACTTCCTGTCCTGTAATGGTTATGGAGGCCGTCAGTGAACTCTCTGCCTGTCCTGTAACGGATATGGAGGCCATCTGTCCCGATTCAGCCGAGGAGGCTATCTATGAACCCTCAGTCTTGTCTGTTACAACCAAGGACGCTGTTTGCGAACTTCATGACTGTCCTGTTGCAAATGAACTTGCTATATGCCCGGGTAACCCCGTCATGGCCATTGGGGTAGTGAATTAATCTTTCGTTTGCTCCGTTAGCCTTACCACGACCCCAGAGACTTTAAATGCAGATCCTGTATGCCCTAGTGGCCTTGTCACAGCCAAAAAGGTCACCTGTGAACTCTTAACCCTGCCTGTCCTGAACCCTAAAACCATAATTGAACTCAATATTTGCCCCATTACTTCTGTCATTGCCAAAGAGACCCCTAGTGAACAGTATATTTATCCAGTTTCCGTTAATGAGCCTGATTCTGAGCTAGCTGTCTGTCCAGCTTCAATCACTGAACTGTCTGCCAATCTAGTGTCACTCAATGCATCCCACTGTGAACTGTCGGTTGGTTTAAATTCTACTGTCAAATCTGATTTTGAATTGTCTGTCTGTCTTGTTTCAACTGAGTCTGACTGTGAATTGTCTGCCTGTTTAATGTCACTTACTGAAATGTCTACCAGTCCAGTTTCAATTAGTGCACCCGGTCTTGATCTGTCTGCCGGTCCACTACTCCCACACGAACCTAATTCTGGATTATCTGTATGTCCTGTTACAGTCCATGAGTCTAATATTGAACTATCTATCTGTCCAGTCACTCTCATGGAAACTAACACAGAGTTTACTGTACTGTCTGTCACAGCCCAAAACCCCACCTTTGAACCCTTAAACTAGCCTGCCATGAGCCCAGAGACTATAAATGCACACTATGTCTGTCCCGTTAAACCTGTCACTGCCATAGAGAACATTTATGAACTGTCTGCATGTTCTGTTTTCCCAAATGTGTCTGTTGAACCGTCTGCCTTGCCAGCCCCAGTCAGTAAGCCTGTTTGTGAACTGTCTGCCCTTACAATGGTCACCAGGGGGACTATTAATGAACTTCTTGTGTTCCTGCCTCGGTCCCTGAGACCATGAATGCACTGCCTGTGTTGTCTGTCTCTGCTCAGCCCTGGTGGTCTTATTGTAGTCGTCCGCACATGGAGGTTTGTGTCCTACTTGGTGGTCTTCTGCCCGCCGTGGTGGGTCTTATGTCGCGTGGTGGTTTATGATTACGGGTCTGCCACAACGTGGTGTCACTGTTCTGTTTGTTCTGCTGTGGTGGTCTTCTGCTCCGCCGTGGTGGTTTTCTGCTCTGCCGTGGTGGTCTTCTGCCCCGCTGTGGTGGTCTTCTGCGCCGCTGTGGTGGTCTTCTGCTCTGTCTGCCCCACCGTGGTGGTCTTCTGTTCCGTCTGCTCCGCCATGGTGGTCTTCTGCTCTGTCTGCTCTGCCGTAGTGGTCTTCTGCTCCGTCTGCCCCACCGTGGTGGTCTACTGTTCTGTCTGCTCTGCCCTGGTGGTCTTCTGCTCCACCATGGAGGTCTTTTGTCCTACTCTGGTGGTCTTCTGCCCCGCTGTGGTGGTCTTCTGCGCCGCTGTGGTGGTCTTCTGCTCTGTCTGCCCCATCGTGGTGGTCTTCTGTTCCGTCTGCTCCGCCATGGTGGTCTTCTGCCCCGCCGTGGTGGTCCTCTGCTCCGTATGCCTTAATGCCATGGTGGGCTCCTGCTCCGTCTGCTCCGCCCTGGCTCCCTGCTCTGCCTGTTCCATCCTGGTTCTCTGCTCAGCCCTGGCTTCCTGTTTCGCTGGTTCCGCCTGGGTGCCCTGCTCTGCCGGCTCTGCTTCAGTCCACAGAATTTCCACTTCCACATAGACCTGGCACTCCGTCCCTCCCCCTGTTCCGCCTCCGTTCCACCACCCTCCTGAATTATATTGAGATAGGATGCGTTCGGTTTTTTTCGGTCGCACACGTTCATCGGAAACCAATCACACACACTTGATGTAACACCACCCCTCTCAGATACTGTTCAAACTGCCCGAGTTAATGTTTTAGCGTTTTTGCTGTTTAGCATAGCTACTTTACGGTGCCAGTTCCATGTCCTTGTTTATGTTTTCTAGTTCTAGTTTCCGTAGTCTAGTCAAAGTCTTGCATTGCCTGTTTCCTGATCTTTTTCTGTGTATCTTGTAGGGATGCACCGATAAGGAAATTTTGGCCGATACCGATAACTGATAACTCTTTATATTTGGAGGCCGATAGCCGATATATAGGCCGATAAATATACATATACATTTTTATGAGCATGATTGCAAAAACAAAAAGGCAAACACATACAGTGAACAACTGATTTTATTTTAAAACCTTAACTTTAGAAAAGTTTGAACTGATCTCTGAACTTTATTAACTATTCATTTCTATGGCCAACTTTCTTTTATATAAATAAAAGCTATTGCCTTGACAAAAAACAATGCATAAATAAAGCAACCAAGTCACTGAACAACATTACTTACATAATCAAAATACCAATCAAATAATAAACATTTGCAATAGATAAATAAAATGTTTATTCTTATACAGCATGACTTTGTGTGAATTTAACAGAAAGGCCAACTAGAAATGTTACAGGATTGTCTGGCTACTTCATCTGTGAATGTAAGAGTGGGATGTTTTTTTTAATGAAGAGAAGCATTTCAGCTTTCTCACACATAAGTCTGTTTCTCTTTTCATCAATCACATTTGATGCCGCTGAGAAGAGACGTTCGCTGTCAACGCTGGTACAGGGAGCTGACAGGTATTTGCGTGCAGCTTGGCACAGGGCTGGAAAACGGGACATATTGCTTTTCCAAAACTGCAGTGGGCTCTCACTCCTGGAAATGGGTGGCTCACTTAGATATGCATTCACCTACAAAGAGCAATAAATAATGTATTACAATCCTTTCTTCAGTATAACACACATAAGCTTGTAAATTTAAACACTGTAAAAAACAACAACAAAAACCCATGCTGCACACTCAGCTTGCATTCACAGCTAGCATTCGTTTCAGCTTAATTATATTAAATAGACTTTTAAAAAAAATATTTATATAACTTATTATAAATGTTGAATTCTGCTCAACTTATTTTGATGTTACAGTAATGTATATATGTCATATTGATCATATTTTTTAGAGTGAAGCTAAAACATTAGAGCATGTTTTGTACTCTATATTGCAGATGTCAAATAAAATGTTATTATTTTGCTGTTTTTTTTGTTTTGTTTTTTTTTTAATATGAGGGGGGAAAAATAATTTACCTGCTGTCCTACTGGAGATGTTTGGTGCGTCTGGTGTTCTGTGGCCATGTTTTCTTCAAGAATTTCACCATACATGTCAAGCAGGGATGTTGCGCCTCCGTCGCTCTCGGTGCAAGTCTTTTTTAAAGGGGGCTCTGTCTCATTTCTCTCTTTCTCCGTGCTATTTTCAAGTTCTGTCATCTTGTTCAGTTGTCTCAGCAGCATTTCTGTTGCTCGCTGTTTGGTGGCTTGATCAAAAAAGCGATCTTTGTACCTTGGGTCCAGGATCGTTGCCAAGAAGTACAAAGGATCGGTGTATATGCCGTTAAACCGCTGCTTCACAGCCTCCAGCAGAGTAGCTTTTGTCGTCTTCACACCACTATCTGTACTAAGACTCTTGTTCAGTAAACGTTTCAGAGCCTCAACAGAGGGAATCACGTCTGAAGCAGTTGCTGTGTGTGAACATATTTCTCTCGTCAGTTCTTCGAAAGGCGCAAGCAGTGTTACTGCATTTTCAACAAGGCCCCACTGGTACGCGCTGAAAGATGCGGGAATCTCGAATTCTGCCCCATATGCACCAAGTGCTCGCTTCTGTGCTAACAAACTCGACATCATATAAAACGTACTGTTCCAACGTGTCGGAGTGTCTTGTTGCAGCATCTTTTTTGACAGTCCTAGCTCTGTCTGTATCTCTCCAAGTCGGGACATGGCAAGGTGAGAATGTTTGAATTGCCCGACTATCTTTCTCCCTATCGCCATACAGTCGGAAATGCTGCGCTGGCTCAGAACTCCGTCATGCACGGCTAACTGGAGAGTATGAGCCATGCAGCCAAGACTGTTCAATCCACAGTCTTCGATGGCTTTAACCATATTGCGGCCATTATCTCGCAGCACAGCATGTACCATATCTTTAGTTATGTTCCACCGAACGAACATGCTCTCGAGTGCCCTCGCTATAGCAGCGCCGGTGTGAGAGCCTGGGCATTCTTGCGCATGCAAAATTACTCCCCTCATCTCAAAATTTTCCTCAATCCACTGAGCAGTAAGGCTCAACATACTCACTGGACTTACGTCAGAGCTCCATATGTCAGTAGTGAAACTTATATCTGTGTAATAATTTACTTAGTTGTAAGGGAATTAATCATTATTAATTCATTCAGGTTTATTTCTAGCTCAGGTTTTAAAAGAACTCGATCTGAGAATTCGAGGTCCACCTGATCAAAACTGACTTTGACTTTCAATAGTTTATACTTTTATCAGCTACTCGGCCAGCGAGAAGTTGATGTCAGTGTTAGAGATTACCAATGAATATGTAATATTTGTATTTCCCTGGCCACGGGTAATACGATATTTTGATAATTTGTAAGCTCTTAGAGAGGTAATTATTATAAGTAAGCTACTAGCTAAGTAGCAAGGGATCTTTTGGCAATAGAATTGACACAAGATTATCTGACACCAGACAATTGCTTTCTTATAAATAAAACATGAAATTTATTGGCTATTCTAGATCACATACACTTAAGCTAAAACACACAAACATACAGTTCAGAGGAAGGAAAGTCTGTTAACGGAGTTCTGAGTTTCATAGTTCTACCTCGTTTTCACGAGGGATGGGAATTCACCTTAAGAATTCACAGAGCAACGAATCTAAATTCACCAGTTCAGCAGATCATAGAAATCTTGTTTACTTGCGTTCCGCTGGTTGACAGCTGAGTTGACTCCGCGGTTGCTGCGGGCTTCCTGGAGGTCTTTGATGGAAACCCCGTCACTGACGCGTCGGTGACGTCAGTATGATGTCCTTTGGGAAACCCCTCGTGAGTTGTGATGACGCAGAGGCGCAAGCAATCTGCTGAGAATCTTAGACTTTCAAGTTTGTTGACGATTTCAACGAAGTATCACTGAAGAGTTTTAGATGGCTGGTCGCTTTTGATGTTAAACACGTGAGCACACGTGCAGGTGCTCTAACACAGCGACAGGCGAGAGCAGGAGAAGCAGCAAGCAAGCAAGCTAACAAGCTATGGATTCTGTTCTGCATTCGGGTTTTGTTCTGTGGCATAAGTCCGTCCCCTGACGCTGTCTTCCAATCGACTTCTTGTGGGGCGGAGTGTGCATACATTAACCAGAGACTCTTATTTATATGAGGCCACCTATAATAATATATTAATACGTCTATGAAGTCTCTTAAATGCAAATATTGTACTTACTATTAAAGTCTACTTCATTTCAACCTTCTGCATTTTTGGTTTTCATTCGTTCAAGATTAAACATCACATATTACACACATTTTAATATCCTTATCTCCTAAAAAGGGGTAATTAAACACTGTTTAAAGTGCAACGATTACATGAAACACGTCAAGCATATATATATAACATACAACATAGTATTTGTGATTATATGCTCTGATAATTTTATACTTTCAATTATTAGCAACGATTGTCAAACGACATCTTGTCTCTTTCCTTGGAAAGCGGGGGAAAAGTGGTTTTGCGAGGTATCCTCGATAAAGTACAGGTCCAGCTCGGTTTTATCGCATCTGGTGGAGAAATCTCTGCGGGACAGGCAAGGAGCTAAAAATTGTAGATTTTGTGATCGGAGTTAGCAATTTATGCGCCACTGGTCATGAGGGTTATTTCAGCTGCTCTTGCTAAGCCCGTTAAAACCATTTTAAGCACCGTAAAAAGTACTGCCCTTTTTAGCTTTCTGAGATATAGCCAAACAGTCAGCGGCAGGCTTAAATTACTGATAGAGCATGGAGTTTTACGCCTGCACGAATGGCTGGGGGGCGAAACCTCAAAAAAACCTTCCATGTCGCATGAGCTGGTTGATGTGTTTGTGCTCCATATGTAGGGGGGGTCTGTTGTGAGACCGATCCTTACACATCCCTTTTGCGTGGTGTGATGGTCCTATTGCGACTGTCAGGGGCACTGGAACAGAGGCAGAGAGAGAGAGGGGAGAAACAGACAACACACAAATACAAACAAATTCTCTCCATCATGACTGAATCATTTTGTTGCTTGCGGACTCTTGGGTAATTTGGGAATGATCAGGTTCGAAACTTGAGAAGACATAGGGGTGCATTATTTAGGATTACTTGTATCATTATTGTGTCATTCTAGATTGCTCTAATTGTCAGAGGTTCGACGAGGCGGTATAGGCATAATCTCAATCAGGTTTGTTGAGTTCTCAGGTTCGGGTTCTTGGTCCGTTTTATCACGTCAGGAACATGCGCGGGACGTCGGACGTGCATTTGTTGAAAGACTCTTGAATGGTGTTCACTCGCTTGTGGAGGAGGAAGGTAAGTGTCAGAGTCACAACATATCCTACGATAGTAGAAATGCAACGCGCTGTGTCAGCGGCAGACCAAGACCAAATGATTGACGCGCCAGCAGGCGGAAGGCGAGCAATAGCTTCTAAAGCTGTATCAACAGGAGTCAAATCAATAAGTTGCATTCCTTCCTCCTTGATCCTTTCTTCCAGTTCTGGATCGAGGACGAAGGAATGCTGTTTGAAGGGGGGCGAGATTTTGAGTTCGGCCTTATACTCGTCGTCGGTAAGGTGATACAATGCTAAATCGTCAATATGGAGGATCGAGCCATTAGGGACATTGATCCATAAAGTTTGATTGGGCAGGATAATGAGAATGGTGGTGTCGTGTTGATCGTAGGTGAGGGTAGCCATACGCTCTGGGGTGTTGACTAGCCATCGGTTTCAACAATTTACGACAACAACAAAAGACTTTTGGTGAAAGGAGTCAATCCTAGTTTCGGGACCTGTATTTAAAGTTGAGCTAAGGGAGTTCCCTGATGAGGGGACTAGAAGGGAAAGGAATTGTAGTGAGAGAAAATGTTTTCCCTTTTTTTTTCTTTTTTTTTTTTTAACATTAGTAGCTATNAAGTTTCGCTCTCCCAATGTATTAAATTAATTAACTGAAAGGGAGAGGGAAAGAAGGCCAATTTGCTAATTAAATTAGAATTTAGGGGTTAGCAATGGTTTTTCCTGGTTATAATTTAAAGGTGTTATCATTAAAATTGATGAGAGTATTTAAAATTACTATTAATCAATTTATATCTTGAAGCAGGAGGACTCAAACCCTAATGATAGTCCTGAAATAAAAATTTTATTGCCTTATTGACGGTTAAGGATTAAAAAATTTTTATGTTTGTTATTAAAATTAGCAACGCAATTATAGCTGACTGATCAGCAAATATCGTGGCAATATGGAAACAGGACCCATAAATTAATTATTAAATGAAATTAAAAATTCCAAATATGTAATTAATTATAAAATCAGTATTAGTAACTTGCTATCCTTAAAGCTTAAACTTCTAATGTCATTGTCTTTAAACCCTAATAGCGCCTACAATCAAATCTCATCAGTAAACACTGTTGCCATGTGGAAGCAGGAACTGCAATTAATTTGACATGAAATGAAAATTCACATCTGTAATTAATTTATGAACTGAAATGTAAATTCCAAATTTGTAATTAATTTAGGAAATGGAATTAATTAATTATTAAATGTACTTCACAATTTCAGATCCTTACGTATAGCAAATTGATATTTACCGATGTCCATAAGATTATAAGGCCGTTATAGCTGAATTAAACAACGTAGCATTAAAGTAAAACGGCCTAGGTTGGCCAGGATTAATTGTTAATAACACCACAACGGTAGCATTTTACTGAGGATAGTACCACGCTGAAGTGGAGAAGCCAACCTTTTAAACCAACGTGATTATAAGTACTTGTGAGATCGCTCATCTGACGTTTTTGGTTAAAATCATGTTGCAATAAGGTTTATACAGTTTGCATCTGTCTGTTCTTTTCAATGGGAGGAGAAGAGGAGAGAGAGAGATGAGAAAGGCGAAATAGCGAAAGACGTCAGGTGTACCTGCTCGAGTCCCTTCAACACTGCAACACTTTTCTGCATGTGAGACCACACAAATGCTACGTGCTAACCACTAGCCTTCAATGCTATTAGCTTGGCTCGGCTATCTGTTTACAAACAGCTCAAAATGGCGCTGGAAGTTCCCTCCGGAAACGGTTTCCTTCGACATCCGGTTTACGACTTGTTGCTATGGCAACGTCCACAGCATGAACTTCCTCTAGCTGTGGCTGTCAGTGAGACGTCGGCGCGTCTTGCACTTTACACCACCACAAAAAAAAAACACCATTTATATTCCTATCTAGCACTCAACTCGTCAGAGTGAGGTGAATTAACGTACAGATTTATTGCAATTAATACAATAATTGTCAACGATATCTTCGGCGGATATCAGCACATGTCTTATTACAGACAAAACACACGTGGATTTAACCACCTTTCACTTGATCAAGTTTCATAGTTCTCCCAAAGTGAATATCGTCTGGACACTCTTCCTGAGCACCGCGTTTCAAGTCCACTAGTTTCTAGTGAATTAAATGTCAAGAGGGTTGTCAGCTAGCTACACTGATTTCCTCAGACTGGGGAGACAATAGCAGAGCTGTATTTGAAAGTGGAACACGCACTATACAAATCACACTCTGAAGGCCTTTTACAGAAAGTAAACGGGGAAAAACGCCCGTTTCTTTCTAGTGCGCTCTGACGCGACTTATTTTGTCTCGTTGGACAACTAAAAACGTTTTTCTGCAGTTCAATTCTTTCTAAAGAACAACTCGAGTTTTATATTCGAACAACACGCTCTTCCGTGCTAACATACATAACCAAAATAACACAACAAATTCAGTTTCTTTTGTCTTTTATCTATTTTTCCGGATAAAAACAGACAAAATTCATAATATTATCTTGGGATCATTAATTTTTCAGTCAATCTTGCCCGCATTCTCCACCATATGTAATAATTTTACTTAGTTGTAAGGGAATTAATCATTATTAATTCATTCAGGTTTATTTCTAGCTCAGGTTTTAAAAGAACTCGATCTGAGAATTCGAGGTCCACCTGATCAAAACTGATTTTGAATTTAAATGGTTTACACCCCATCAGCTACTCGGCCAGCGAGAAGTTAATGTCAGTGTATATTACCAATTGAATATGTAAATGTTGTATTCCGTCCTCTCCTTCTCCCTGGCCACGGGTTAATACAATTATGATAATTTGTAAGCTCTTAGAGAGGTAATTATTATGAGTAAGCTATGAGCTAGGTAGCAAGCAAGGATCTTTTGGCAATAGAATTGACACAAAATTATATGACACCAGACAATTGATTATTTATAAATGAAACATGAAATTTATTGGCTATTCTAGATCACATAAACTTAAGCTAAAACACACAAACATACAGTTCAGAGGAAGGAAAGTCTGTTAACGGAGTTCTGAGTTTCATAGTTCTATCTCGTTTTCACGAGGGATGGGAATTCACCTTAAGAATTCACAGAGCAACGAATCTAAATTCACCCGTTCAGCAGATCATAGAAATGTTGTTTACTTGCGTTCCGCTGGTTGACAGCTGAGGTGACTCCGTGGTTGCTGCGGGCTTCCTGGAGGTCTTTGAGGGAAACCCCGTCACTGACGGGTCGGTGACGTCAGTATGACGTCCTTTGGGAAACCCTCGTGAGTTGTGATGACGCAGAGGCGCAAGCAATCTGCTGAGAGTCTTAGACTTTCAAGTTTGTTGACGATTTCAACGAAGTATCACTGAAGTGTTGAGTTTTAGTTTGCTGGTCGCTTTTGATGGTAAATGTGAGCACGCTTGCAGGTGCTCTAACACAGCGACCAGCGAGAGCCGGAGAAGTTGCAAGCCAGCTAGCTAACCAAAAACCCTTGGATTCTGTTCTGCATTCGGGTTTTGCTCTGTGGCATAAGTCCGTTCCCTGACGCTGGCTTCCAATCGACTTCTTAGGGGGCGGAGTGTGCATACATTAACCAGAGACTCTCATTTATATGAGGCCACCTATAATAATATATTGATACGTCTATAAAGTCTCTTAAATGCAAATATTGTACATACTATTAAAGTCTACTTCATTTCAACCTTCTGCATTTCTGGTTTTCATTCGTTCAAGATTAAACTTCACATATTACACAGTTTAATATCCTTATTTCCTAAAAAGGGGTAATTAAACACTGGTTAAAGTTGCACCGATTACATGAAACACGTCAAGCATATATATATACACATACAACCTACTATTTGTAATTCTATGCTCTGATCATTTTATACTTTCAATTATTAGCAAACGATTGTCAACGACATCTTGTCTCTTTCCTTGGAATGCGGGGGGAAAAGGGGCGAGTCCCTCGATCACGTACAGGTCAGCTCTGGGCATCTGCTGGAGAATCTCCTGCGGGACAGGGAGCTATAAAATTGTCTCTTTTGTTGATCGGAGTTTAGCAATTTATGCGTCCACTGGTCATGAGGGTATTTCTATCTGCTCTTTGCAAGCCCGTAAAACCATTTTAAGCACCGTTAAAGTACTGTCCTTTTTAGCGTATCTTGAGATATAGCTTCAGGAAATGCTTCACCTTCATTGATCCTGCATGAGTTTTACGACTGCAGATGGCTGGGGGGGCGAACCTCAAAAACCTTCCATGGAATGTGCTGGTTTGATGTGTGTGTCTCCATCATGTAGGTGGGTCTGTTGTGAGACAGATCCTACATCTGTCACATTTTTGCCCAAAAGCATGTGGATGTGAGCTGCCACTTCATTGTATAGAGCGGGGAGCGAAACGTCAGCGAAGTGCCGCCGGCTAGGAAGCGAGTAGCGCAGTTCAATAAATTCAATAAGCCGACGAAATCCAAAATCCTCAACAATGCTGAAAGGTTGGTCATCAATTGCAATCATTTCCATAACTTTGCATGTGATGTCTTTTGCTTTGGCACTGTCCTTGTCAAATTTCTTCATATTGTCAAGTGTTTGTTGTACCGGCTTATTGGTAGTGGGTGACGCTGTTTGTTTGGCAGTGACTTTCGTCTGATAATCTTTATAAATTTTGGGATGGCGAAACTTCAGATGGCTTATTAAATTAGTAGTATTGAAGTTTTTTGTTCTACTGCCCCCTCGCATTACCTCACATTTGCAGCTGTTGCAGATTGCAAGTCTGGTGTCCTCTTTTTTCACAACGAAAAACTCCCACGCCGCTGACATCTTATCTTCTCTCTAGCAGCAGCTCTTGTAACGCGCGCGTCTGCTTTGTGCGACGTCACAGAAGCGACGATCAAAACCCTAGTGGCCAGCAGCAAGCTGGAAATAATACATAATTTATCGGCTTAAAGATATCGACCTAATTTTGTTATCGGACCGATAACGATAATATCAAAAATAGCATTTATTGGCCGATAACGATATGGCCGCCGATATATCGTGCATCCCTAGTATCTTGGATTAACCCTTTGCCTTGCTGTTTCGGATTGTGTTTGCACCTCACCTGGAATATTGCTTGTGTTTCAGATTACCCTTTTGGATTACCCTGTTTGGACATTGTTCTCTGGAGATCGACCTACGCCTGTTTATCGGATTACTCTTGTGTTTTGTCCTCAATATACCTGTTGCCATTGTCTGACCCTCGCCTGTTTCACGCCTCTTACTCTATGAATAAAGCTTTGCAAATGGGTCCGCACGTCTCTCCTCCCTGTCGCCTCGTAACACACCCCCAGCTCTTAATACATTGTGTTTCCTTCTGGAGCATCAGTGAATGTTTTCACCTTTTATAATAGTTGTGTATGAGTACTTCATTTTTCCTCAGTGAAGAGATGTATCTCAAAATTATAAGTCATTGTCGGACAGGGGCCAAATATGCAGAAGATGCTGGAAAACCAAAGAATTTGCAGGACTTGGAGGATTTTTGTGAAGATCAGCAGGCAGTTGAATTGTTCAGGACAAAGTACTCATGAAAAACTATCCCAAAACATAAAAACAGCTGTGGGTCATCCAGTGTATGTAAACTTTTGAACATTTTTATAAATTATACATTTTAATTTGTATAAAATCAGTAAATGTAAATATCTATTATGTAAAATTGCTTATTCAGGACAGTACTAAATAAAAAAAATAACATGGCATTTTCATGATCCCTCTTATTTTGTAAAAATTATTAACATTTTGCATATTCTCCAAGGGGTATGTAAACTTATCAGCATAACAGTATCTTCTGTAGCTTCTGAAAGGCCGAATTAAATGATAAAATATGGCATGGTCCTGATGGTGCCATTAGAGTTGTAGAATATGTTTGTGTAACTGTCTGCTTGAGATGGAGCGGCAATCACTGTCCTGGCTTTGCAGTGTCCATTGCAAGTGTATTCATTATTGTGTTTGTCTTTTGGTTCGTATACATTTTTTAATGTTTCTTTTTTAAATTATTTTATTTTTTAATCAGTTTAATGATTTACTTGAAGTGTCCGTGTTTGCAAAATATTAAAAAAATTGTCTCAATCTAAATGATGTTGAGTTTAATAATATTTGCAGTCCTGTAAGCGCATATGGTGTATTTTTATATATAAGGCCCATAGCATTTAAAATATATTAAGTGTACGGTAATCTATAGACGTTTACTGAGGCATGAGTGGCCGTTTACTGAGATTTAACTGCTTGTACCCTGAATTTTGTGGAGACTTTACTTTTCATGCACAGGGATGTACGTGGATTTACCGGTGAGTGAGTAAAAGGGAGTTTATCGCGTTAGTGAGCGGACTGGAAAACTGGTGTCCCATGCACAAGAGTTAGTTTCTGTCAGTGTCCAAAAACCAGAAACACCAGGGCATATACACGGAAACTGCCGGGTTCGTGCGCTGATGTGAACAGTCCGGAAACGCACTTTTTCATGCAGTGGAATAAATGACTCAATGACTATTCCGTATACAGTTATACCACATACTGCATTTTAGTTTATTATTTAGAGTATCATTTCATTAAATAAATATTCATATTTCCATAGTAATAAAACAATTAATAAAATAAATTATTAAAGGTATAGTTCACCCACCCAAAAATTACAATTGTGTCATCATTTACTCTCCCTCATTGTCCAAAAGAGTATATGTAATAAATTTTATCAAACAAAATATTTCTTGCTGAAGATATTTTCGTAATGTCTGTTTGATGCTTTACACAACAATTACTTTAAATGATGTAGGATCTCTGTCTTCGAACGGACCCACTTACACTATTGAGTCACACATGAAACAATCACATTCCATTGAGACAAACTGAGGAGCCCCTATGCAGTCATCTGCGGTCGTAAAACTCATGCAGGGTCAGTGAAGTGTCTCAGCAGTTCCTGTCCCATCTAGCTTATAGTCTCAACAGACTCAAATAAAAACTGCTTAAACCCTAAACTCACCAGGGGAGGAGAAACTCCCCCTGTCTGAAAACCCCTCAAGGATCAGAGGTGCAGTGTAACCTGACTGACTTCAGCATAAATAACTATCTAAGAGACAACAGAACAAAGAACCTGGTATCTGGAAAAGTTCCAGCACAAGACACTCCTGGACCCCATGACCGTTTGTCACATAAATTGCTAAATCCGATAAACAGAAAGCGACAGATTAAGAGCTCCATGTACAGTGAGAAGGATGGTAGGCCTACACTCGTGACATGGGCATGACTTCAGGACACCTCCCCTTTTCTCCCTGCATTCCAAAAGAAGGATGCACCCTTTTCTCTCTCTTCGGTCAGACAAAGGGACATGAAACTTACAACAGACAATTTCAACAGATAATCATTTATGCGCATAACAGGGCAACCAGATTCACAAATAATATGTTGCATGTCTTATATATGCTTGACGTGTTTCATGTAATCAGTGCAACTTTAATCAGTGTTTTATTACCCTTTTTAGGAAATAAGGTTATTAAAATGTGTGTAATATGTGAAGTTTAGTCTTGAACGAATGGGCACGACAAATGCAGAATGTTGAAATGAAGTAAACTTTAATAGTATGTACAATACTTGCATTTAAGAAACTCTATAGAAGTACACAACTTTTATAGATGGTGTCCTCACATTAAGGTATGCACGCCCCGCCTTGCATCAAGTCGATTGGAAGAGCGCGCCGTGGGACGGACTTGTGCCGCAGGTCAAAACCCCACTGCAACACAGATTCAAGTGCTTCTCGCTGCTTACTCTCTCGAGTGAAGGCTTTTCGCCGCTTGCTCTCCCGAACGCAGGCTCTTTGCCACTTGCTCTCCCGAGCAAGGCCTTGTCGCCGTGTGGAGAGCACTCTAACTTGTGCTCACAAGCTGAACCATCAGGCGATCGACCATCTAGAACTCAACTACTCCGTTGAAGCTTCGTAACTCTGCAGAACACAAAGTCTTGCTAAAGCAGACACTCTCAGAAGAACTTCGAGGCTCCTCCGCAACCCGGCAACCAACCAGTCACTGCCGAGGACATTCCCAGAAACGACATCAGCCAAAAGTCATCTCAGCAACCAATCAGAAGCTCCGGAATTCCCTCCGGCTACGAGGAAACCCTGTTGCAGCTGCCATCACAAACGCAAGTACAAACAAAGTCTCCTATCTGCTGAAATCGGTGCTGAAATGATCTTAGGTATTAAACGTAAGATAAGTCTCTGCTTTGTGATTCTCTCAGGTTGAATTTAAAACCACTTGTGAAAACGAGTTAGAACTTTGGGATCTTCATACAAACTCCGTAACTTTCATTCTTACATTCATTTATTTAAAGACCACATGCACCATTTTTTGTCACTGATGCTACCTTACTTCTTTGGCAATTTTAAAGGTTTTTTAATTAAGTATTGTTTCTCGACTTTTTTAGTGAATGTAGTCAGAGTTACAGAAAAATAATGATAATGCAACAAATAAGGAGATTATGTTTTATTTATTTTAATCAGGTTTGTTAAAAGTGTGATTGAGTGATGTTAGTTCATTTGTGCAACCATATATTTGCTATAACAATGAAAATATTTGTAAAAACAGTTATAAACAAGTAATGATGCAATCCTTTAAATCTTAACTCTTGAGTGAAGCAGAATTCAATGGATGTAAAATTATCATCATGTCACATGTGACACATTTTATTTAATGTGACAGAAAAAAAAGTAACACCAGTGACATACATAAGACCAAACACCCTTATTCTTCAGCTGTAATTAGCAATTACTAAATTGTTACATTTGGCATACATCTGGCAATTAGTGAAAGCAATTAGTAAAAGAGCATAAACATAAACTGATCTTCACTGGTGTTACCCATAAAGAAGGTAACACCAGTGACAATTTTCATGAAAAATGCATTTTACAAAATGTCTGCTGCAAGGTATCAAACCACATGTTGTCAAACATGGTATACTCACTCAGTTGAGTAGTTTAATTAATTTGTATTCTATTTTTTTTTTTACAATTCCCTAACAATAAAGTAGGTCATACCAGTGACTTCCACTAAAAGCTTCATATGAAATCATGAGATAAATGAGAAAATTTCTGATAACTGAAAAGAGATAGTGGATTTCACATGGGCCTTTTTCATAGATCTTCAGGAAATAGGAAGAAAGAAGTCAAGTGATGTCATCAGTGTGATTTTTATTTCAAAATAAAAGATTTTTTGTTAAACGTAACACCAGTGACACAACTCCAGGGGACCACTACTTACATTATATATTTTATAATATTTATTTGGCATTTTGTTTTTTTATGTCATTTACATAATATATTTGATAGTTATGAATACATCTAACTATCTAACTAACTAGAAAAACCTGTTTTTACATTTTACATTTAAATTACATTTAAACCTTTAGCAGACGCTTTTATCCAAAGCGACTTACAAATGAGGACAATGGAAGCAATCAAAATCAACAAAAGAGCAATGATATGCAAGTGCTACAACAAGTCTCAGTTAGCTTAATGCAGTACACGTAGCAAGGTTTTTTTCTTAAATCATATAATAAATAAAAAGAAAACAGATAGAATAGAAAAAGAATAGAGCAAGCTAGTGTTAGAGGCCTTTTTTGCTTTTGTTAATCAGAAGTCAGAAAGTAAGAATTATAATTGTATAATAAATAAAAAGAAAACAAATAGATAGAATGCAAAAAAGATTAGAGAAAAATATATATTTTTAAGAAAAAACCACGCAGTTATTAAGAAATGAGAGAGTCAAGCTAAAGGGCAAGTTATTATTCTTTTTTTTTTTTAATAAAGAATAGAATTAGAATAGAGAGTGCTAGAGTTAGAGGGTCAAATAAAGATGGAAGAGATGTGTTTTTAGCCGATTCTTGAAGATGGCTAAGGACTCAGCTGCTCGGATTGAGTTGGGCAGGTCATTCCACCAGGAGGGAACATTTAATTTAAAAGTCAGAGAAAGTGATTTTGTGCCTCTTTGGGATGGCACAATAATACGCCATTCACTTGCAGAACGCATGGTTCTAGAGGGCACATAACTCTGAAGTATTGAATTTAGGTAAAGGTGTGCAGAGCCAGTGGTGGTTTTGTAGGCAAACATTAATGCCTTGAATTTAATGCGAGCAGCTATTGGTAGCCAGTGCAGACTGATAAACAGAGGTGTGACGTGCATTATTTTCGGCTCATTAAAAATGAATCTTGCTGCCGCGTTCTGGATTAATTGTAAAGGTTTGATAGAACTGGCTGGAAGACCTGCCAAGAGAGCATTGCAATAGTCCAGCCTGGACAGAACAAGAGCTTGAACAAGGAGTTGTGAAGCATGTTCCGAAAGAAAGGGCCTGATCTTCTTGATGTTGAATAAAGCAAATCTGCAGGACCGGGCAGTTTTAGCAATATGGTCTGAGAAAGTCAGCTGATCATCAATCATAACTCCAAGGTTTCTGGCTGTTTTTGAAGGAGTTATGGTTGATGTGCCTAACTGGATGGTGAAATTTTGATAAAGTGTTGGGTTTGATGGAACCACAAGCAGTTCTGTCTTGGCAAGGTTGAGTTGAAGGTGATGGTCCTTCATCCAGCAAGAAATGTCTGTTAGACAAGCTGAGATGTGAGCAGCTATCGTCGGATCATCACGATGGAATGAGAGGTAAAGTTGAGTGTCATCAGCATAGCAGTGATATGAAAAGCCATGTTTCTGAATGACAGAACCTAGTGATGCCATGCATACAGAGAAGAGAAGTGGTCCAAGAACTGAGCCCTGAGGCACCCCAGTAGCTAGATGTTGCGACTTGGACACCTCTCTTCTCCAAGGCCACTGGAGTGTGGTTCCTGAGATGCCCTTTGCCAATAGGGTTGACAGGAGGATCTGGTGGTTAACCGTGTCAAAAGCAGCGGACAGATCCAGCAAGATAAGTATTGAAGATTTGGAATCCGCTCTTGCCAGTCTTAGGGCTTCAACAACTGAGAGCAAGGCAGTCTCGGTTGAATGTCCTCTTCTGAAACCAGACTGGTTGCTGTTGAGGAGGTTGTTCTGTGTGAGAAAGGCAGAGACTTGGTTGAACACAGCTTGTTCAAGTGTTTTTGCAATGAAAGGAAGAAGTGAAACCGGTCTGTAGTTCTCTAAAAGAGATGGGTTAAGGGTGGGTTTCTTAAGTAGTGGGGTTATACGATCCTGTCTAAATGCTGAGGGAAAAACACAAGTGTGAAGGGATGTGTTAATGATGTGAGTGAGTGCAGGTACAACTGCAGGAGAAATGGCTTGAAATAAGATAAGAGTGGCATAGATCAGTGACAAGTAGTAGGATGATTAGAAAGGATGAGTTTGGAGACTTCTGCCTCAGAGAGTGAAGAGAAGGATGTGAATGAGTGTATGTTTGCTGGTAAGATGTGTTTGACAGATTATGGTGTGGAAAATTGTGCACTGATGGTTGTAATTTTATTAATGAAGGATGTGGCAAAGTCGTCAGCTGTTAGAGTTGATGAAGGAGGAGGAGGAGGAGGACAAAGGAGGGAGGAAAATGTTTTAAAGAGCATGCGAGAGTTAGATATTTTGTTAAGATAGTATGTCCTTTTAGCAGTGGAGACATTAGCAGAGAAGGAAGAGAGGAGTGACTGATACACACTAAGGTCAGTAGTATTTTTTGATTTGCGCCACACCCTTTCAGCAGCCCTGAGCTTAGAACGATGCTCGCGGAGAACATCAGACAGCCAAGGGGCAGAAGCTGTGGTACGACCTGGCCTGGAAGACAAGGGGCAGACAGTGTCTAAACAAGATGTAAGAGTGGAGCAGAAAGTATCAGTAGCACTGTTAGCATTAAGAGATGATAACTGTTTAGGGGGAGGAAGCGAATATGAAACCATAGCAGATAGCCGGGAGGGTGAGAGTGAGCGTAGGTTACGTCGAAAGATGACATGTGGAGGGATATGTGTTGTGTCAGGAACCATGTTGAGGTTAAGAGTGAGGAGGAAGTGATCCGAGGTGTGCAGTGGAGTAACCAGCACATGATCAGTGGAGCAGTGTCGTGTGTAAATAAGGTCCAGTTGGTTGCCTTTTTTGATTTTTGACCTCAAAATAAAGCACTTTCCCTCTGTACATGGCTGTGGGGACGAGCAGTTTTGTGGTGCTTGGAATTCTTTATAATTAATTAAAAACAAATATTGCCACATTGATAGCTCAAGAAGGTGTAATTGTTCAAATAACACATTGTTTTATTTTAAAATATACAAAATTGTAACCCTAAAGTGTTTTTCAAGTGTAATATTTCTGTAAAGACTAGGGACAGAAAAATGGACATTTCCATAGAAACACCCATTACATATTCGGGTCTTTAGCGACCCGGACCTATATATCCAGCACGGATGAATCTCTAACTGCTGCAATAGCAAAAAAAACTCTCTTGATATTTTAAGAACAATTACAGAAGAATAAAATAAACCATATTTCATTACCTTTTGAAACTTAAAAGGGTTACATTTGAGCAGATTATTTCACCATCGCTGTCATCGTCAGAGCACACTTCCACAGTACATTAAGCATCTGCCTCACATTCACGATCTCAACCATATTCTCAAAACTATCGTTTTCAATGACTTCATCACTGGCAGCTTATTCACCACATCCAGCATCAAAAGACAGTGACACTTATGTTTTATTGCATACAGTAATTGCTCTGCAGTAAACCATTCAAACCAGTTACATTTTTAGTGATGATATTCTTTTGTTTTATGCCTGCGATGATTGAGTGAAAAATCACATCATCATTGTGTATCAAACAGTGCCACCTTGAGGAAAAAAGGTGAATTGCACATATTGAGTCATCAGATATGTAAATATACACATTTACATACCTCAGGTCTCTACACTTTTTACAAAAAAATAATCAGAAAACAGGCATTCTTTTATATTTTACTATTTTTTTTGTTATATTGTTTATAATGAATAGATTTAGGAATACTTAGAAAGTTGATGTCTAACTTTAAAAAATGAAGGAGGGAGAGGGTAGAGAATGATGTCCCGGGTCGCTAAAGACCTGAGGTATGCATTTAAGGGTTAATTAGATTTTAAAAAATGTAATCGCTTACCAGCCCTAGTATATAGTAACCTTATTTTAGGGTGTACTCACAAAGTCCGCTAGTTCACTTGCTTTGATCCGGACCAAATACAATGTTGATTTTTATTTTTTTTTTGGTGTGGTTCGCTTTCACACTGCCCTTTTTGCAAGTGAACCAAACTGCAAACAAAACCACACATGTGCTTAAGGTCATCCATTCATTGGTTCATCCATTCAACCGTACCAGAGTTCGTTTGGAACTGGACCGAGACCACCTCTTCAGCTGGGTCTCGGTGTAGTTGTTTGGTCTGGAGTGCGCTTGCTGTATTCACACCTGCCCAAAAGATCCACACCAATGGGTGAAAAGAACTTGAGTTTGATTCAATCGAAACAAACAAGGCATGTGTGAATACACCCTTAAACTCCATCCGTCACTCTCCTGTGTGATGACTGCCAAGTTAGCACTTCTTCCCAGGTGAAAAGTCTTGGTATGATTCTCAGTAGTTTGCTTTCTTTCAGCTCTCATATTACTCACATTTCTTTTTTTATTTATGCCCTGGTAACATCATGGATCAATCATTGCAGTTCTCCTTTATTTGGTATTCTAGAAAAAAAAAACGAGTAACTGTATGTTTGTGTTTATAGTTTGTTTGTTTGTTTGTGTTTTGTATTGCTTTGTATATTATTGATTTTACTTTCTATGCTGTAAGGTGTCCTTGAGTGTCCTGAAAGGTGCCTTTAGGTTGTATGATTTTGTACAACTAAACTTGAACTGACTTCTTGTGAGACTGAGTTTGAAGCCTTCTTGGATTTTTAATGACCTCAGAGACCTTGGTAACACCTCATTCAAATGATTGCATTTAAAGTGCATTAAAAAAATGTCCACTTGAATATCCTGGAGCATTAGGTCCCACACAGACCACAGGGTGAGCACCTCTGCCTCCCTCACTAACACCACTTCCAGGAGTTAGGGAGAGAGGAGAAAAAGAGGAAGAAGGGCTTCTGGAGGTGGCCCACTTTCCATTTCCTCACTGCAGAGCTGCAAAATATGAACGGGCTCAGACTGAGAATGCAGGGATAGATCAGGGTGAGGTCATATCAGAGACTTACCAATGGTACAATCACATGTTATGATTACACAAGGATTGTTTAATGGCTGATTCTTCAGTTGTGGAACTTCTGTTCTTATTCCCTTTTTATTACAAAGAATACTACCCCAAAATACTGATGTCATTATCACACTAAACATTTTAGAGTAACACTTCAAATATCAGAAATGGAATTAAGAGTATAGTTTTATTAACAATTTATTTATTTAACAATCCGGTCAGTATGTGATCATTTTAATTTAGAAACAAAACGATTCACACATTGTTTTAGTGAAGTTTTTTTTTTTTTTTTTTTTTTTAGATATCAAGTTAAAACTGCTCCTAAATGAAGAACCGTTCTAATTTGAGAATGCAATATTTTATTCATAATTTATTTGATTTGATTCATATAGTAGCTCTCTTTTTTATTTATATAATAGTTTTCTTGGAGATCGGCCTCATGTTCATGGCCAATAAGGGCCCTAGCTTTCCTCAGGACTGGAAGGGTGACACAGATCACTACACTATGGCCATGGATTGGCCCTTCTCTTGCATGGATTTGTTTAGTTTCATGGAGCTCCATGAAGGAAGCATTGAAAAGGGGACAGCACAAGACGTTATGTGGCAGGTCATTGATACCACTAACATTTTATGTGAGTGTGGTGTCTTCCATCAGGACATCAAACTGGAGAACCTTCTGGGGAACCAGGACACTATGAAAGTAAAACTGATTGACTTTGGATGCAGTGAGTGCATGAAGAAATCTGCTTTCAAACTTTCATGGTGTGTGTTATGAACTACTTTCTTAAATATTTTAAAGAAACATCCTATAGTCAACATGCTGTGGTAATGTATTAAACATCATACAGCATCTATGTCCTACAAGCACAAGAGTGTACTGTCTTCCAGAAGGGCAGGTACCAGGCAAAGCCAATGACAGTGTGGTCTCTAGGCTTCCTTTATGTATGAAATTATGTGCAGGGATTATCCTACAACCTATGAATGCCACATGATCAGTGTTAACCTCTGGACAAGACCTGGCCTGTCACAAGGTGAGAACTTTATCAAAGAACAAAAAAGGAAAATTTTAAATATTACAAATAAGACCTATAGCATCAAAGAGAGTAAAGTACAAGCTAATTAAGACGTCTCTCGCCTTTTTGCACTGAACGCTGTCAGATTATTTGTGCTTGTCTGCAGCCTAAGCCACAGAAGAAACTTGTTTTGGAGGAGATGCATCTCCATGATGGAGTATTATATGGCAGTACGCTACAAATTCAGAAAAAAAGGCGTGGGATTATATATTATATATAATATAGATAATATATATATATCTATATATATATATATTATACAGTATATATTGATATTTTTTTTTTTTTTTCTCTCAATTTATCCAGCTGTTGGTGGCATTATATAAATAAAGTGCTACAGCAAGCTCATTGGCCGCTAATGTGAAAAGAACCAATCAGGTGCGCCATGTGAGTGATAATGTGTAATGTTATTTCAGATTGAGTTAGAACCAGCACCATCTAGAGTTTTATGACAACACTTTGCAATACTGTATGAAAATATACAGTATGAATGGAACTGAACAAATTTATACCCCGAATATATCAACACAATGAAAATGGTTTAGCATTTACCAAGCCTTTTAAGGGGGCTTTCAAAAAATCTGCTTTATTAGTGCTAGATACTTGTTTAATGAACATTTGAAGAAACTTAGCTTTAAATACACTGCAGACTACCTTAAAAATCTTACATTTCCTTCATAACCTGCTCAGTGTTCCAAAGGGCACCACACCACTACCATTTCCATAGGCCAGGCATTATAAGACTCCTCTAAGCATGAGTGGGTAGTTCTACAGCTGGCTGAGGAAAGCAGGGTTTTTTTTAGATAAGAACATGGAAAACTGAATGATACAGGCTGACAAACAGCTCTTTTAAAGCATGTGTAATGGTGGATAAACCTCTTAAGATCCTGATCTATCTCTTATATCAGAATCTAAAGCAATAGTATGCTGTAGGAGAGTGCTAGAGAAAATCTCTGTGTTGATACACATAGGACAGTTAACAGCTGGCCAGCCCTGCAGTTGTTTACAAGGACTCGCATTAGGTTTTCAACATACAACCAGCATATCTGACCTTTTCTTAAGAGTCAGCCTTCTACTTGGCTGTGACCTTTAACAGTGTAGGAGAATGTTTGGGCCACAGCATTTCAGTTCAGTCGTTATGTCAAGCCCAGGGCAATATCTTCTTACTGGAATCTTAGGCAGAATTCCCTCTGGGGGGGGGGGGGGGGGGGGGGGGGGCAAGTGTAGGACCATCATGGCATTACAAACTTGTATTAATTTCTTTCTTCTGTAGAACATTATTCTACAAATCAATCTATCATAACTAACTTTTTTGACTCTTCACTGACTTTTGTTTTAACTTGGAACAGTCAGATTATTTGGTGTGAACCATATTTTGCTGCTTGGATTCCCTTAGTGATATTGGGTTCATCCACCTGCTGTTGTAACTTACAAATAACATAATTTATGGTTGTAAAGATGGAAGTTAATATTTGTTTGTATTTTGTTTTGTTATTGTATATTTAACGTAAGTTTGCATAGTTAATTTAGGACGAGGTTAAGTAGAGAGGGGGTGCCATTTTCTTTCTGGACTTGTTGTCTCCTGTTTATGTTAGTAAGGGAGTTAGGGTATTTTGATGCATTTTTGTTTCCTTTTGTTTTGGTAGGTTAGTTAGTTTCTGTTCATTAGGTAAAGGTATTATGTTTGTTGTTTTGGCCTGAGCTCCCTCTTGAAGTCTTGGAAACCCTCCTGCATATTACAATAAAAATGTAATACTTGTTATACTAAATTGGTGTTCTCTTTTTGTAATTTGAGGTTGGTCACTGATCATCATTGTTGACACATACACACAACACCATTTTTATTCTGTTATGTGAACTTCCCTTCCCTAGATTTGATAAGGGAACATAACAGAATTTGAACGTTAATTCTGTTATGTTCCCTTATCAAGTCTAGGGGAGGGAAAGTCACGTAAACATAATTAAAATGGTGTTGTGTGTGTGTGTGTGTGTGCTTTGTCCAGACCTAAGTTCTGGACAAAGCATCAGCTACAAGATTGTAAACTCCCTTTTTATGCCGGATTTCAATATTATACTCCTGCATAATAAGGGACCACCGCATTAGATGTTGATTAGCATTGGACATTCTCATTAGAAACACCAAGGGGTTATGATCAGTATAAACTGTAATGGTACTAGGACTTCCACCCAAATACACCTCAAAATGCTGAAGTGCTAACAATAGAGCTAATGCTTCTTTCACAATTGTACTGTAATTTTGTTGGGTCTTAGAAAACTTCTTGGAGAAAAAAGATACAGGATGCACGATTCCAGCTGGATATTCCTGCAGCAGAACTGCCCCGGCTCCGGCAGCACTGGCATCCACCTGTAACTTGAACAGTGATGAAAAATTGGGAGCACAGAGAACAGGAGCAGTACAAAGTAGATCCTTAGCAGCATTAAAAGCACTCATACATTCTGAAGTCCACACAAACTTCCTAGATGTACTTAGAAGGTAATTAAGGGATGAAACGATAGCAGCAAAGTTTCTACAGAAAACCCAGATAGTACCCAGCCATCCCTAAGAAGCGCCGCAACTCACGCTTGTTAGTTGGGGAAGGAAACTCAACAATTGCACAAACCTTAGCCTCCACTGGCCACACCTGACCTTGTCCAACACGTTTGCCAAGATATACAACAACAGCCTTAGCAAATTCACACTTGGCTAGATTCAAAGTTAAAGAAGCATCGGCCAACCAGCCAAACACTACATCCAGCTTAGCCAAATGGTCCTCCCAAGAGTTTGAGTACACTACGACATCGTCCAGATACACTTCACAGTCTGGTACTCCTGACAACATTCTGTTCATAAGCCGCTGGAAAGTGGAAGGGACATTTCACATGCCAAAAGCAGGGGTCACAAATGCTGATATTTCTGAAGCATGAGATGCTAGATGGACTTGCCAGTATCCTTTGAGCAGGTCTAATTTTGTGATGTAATGTGCACTACCAATACGGTCTACACAATCTTCCATTCTCGGAAGTGGGAAGGAATCTGGCTTAGTCACTGCATTGATTTTACGATAATCAGTACAAAATGTATAGGTGGAGTCAGATTTTGGTATTAATATACATGGGGAACTCCATGGACTTTGGCTAGGCATGGCAAGACCATGTTCAAGTAGATACTGTACCTCATTTTTCATGATATCACGTTTTTTGGGGTTTACACGGTAAGGCTGTTGCTTAATTGGCTGACTGTCACCTACATCAATATCATGACAAATTAGGGATGGTACATCAGTAAAAAGTTTGGGATATTTACCAATCAAGGTACTCACAGCTTCAGACTGACTGGCAGGCAAGTGAGAGAGATGGGACTTCAGATTACCCACATTGCATGAAAAGGTGCATTTCGGCACTGTTCACGTCAGCGCACGAACCCATAAACGGAACTTTCCAGCAGTTTCCATGTATGTGCCCTGGAATTTCTGGTTTCTGGACACTGACAGTCAACAAAACTCAATTTTTATTTTTCAGCAAATGCAAGACTGCAAACATTTAACAGGACTGCAAATATGATTAAACTCAGCAGGACTGCAACATCATTTAGATTGAGAAATATTTTGCAAATATTTTGCAAATACAGACACTTCAAGTGAATCATTAAACTGATTAAAAAATAAAATAATTTAAAAAAGAAACAATTAAAAATGTATACGAACCAAAAGACAAACACAATAATGAATACACTTGCAATGGACACTGCAAAGCCAGGACAGTGATTACCGCTCCATCTCAATCAGACAGTAACAAAAACATATTCTACAACTCTAATGGCACCATCAGGATCATGCCATATTTAAAAAAAAATTTAAGTCTGCCTTTCAGAAGCTACAGAAGATACTGTTATGTATCTTATGCTCATAAGTTTACATACCCCTAGCAGAATATGCGATCATTTTAACAAAATAAGAGGGATCATAACGCATGCTATTTTTTTTAGTACTGTCCTGACTAAGCATGTTACATAATATTATTTACATTTACTGTTTTATAAAAATGAAAATGTATAATTTATAAAAATGTTCAAAGGTTTACATACACTGGATAACCCACAGCTGGTTTTATGTTTTGGGATAAATTTTCATGAGTCCTTTGTTGGTCCTGAGCTGTTAAACTGCCTGCTGTTCTTCAGAAAAGTCCTCCAAGTCCTGCAAATTCTTTGGTTTTTATCTTCTGCATATTTGGCCCCTGTCCGACAATGACTTATAATTTTGAGATCCATCTCTTCACTCTGAGGAAAAATGAAGGACGCATACACAACTATTATAACATTTACTGATGCATTAAGAGCTGGGGGTGTAAATTTTGAACAGGATGATGAGTAAATTTTTCTTGTTTTGTTTAAAGATCATATCTGTTCATTTAGTACTGCCCTTCAGAAGCTACATAAAATACTTTTTTATACTTGTTTTCAGAAAAAATTAGTAGTTCCCTTTCAATACTTCACTCGTACTGCGTCTTGCTAAAAGACGCTATGGGAAAAATATTTTTTTTCTCCTGAACTGAAGCCTATTCATTCACGCAGTGAAACTGCATGGCCATTGGTTCGTGCAGAGCTTAAAAAACGAACCAATGGCTCGGCAGAGGAGCTGCATGAGCCTATGGCGACGAAGCCCGCCAAACCCCGCCAGAATGGGCGGGGCATCTGGCTATATAAGCGGGCGCTCGCCACAGGATTCTTAGATTTATTCTCCTTCAGCGACGACTCTACGCTCATCGCTGATCCTGAAAGCCTGCTCGCCGTTGACGCCTTCGCAGCTGGAATCGGGACCTCTCAGCACAGCTGACCTGCTTCTCCGCTGCTACAGCAATGCATCAGTTCCAGTCCGTTTTCCCTGCCACCATCCGGCGATTCTAAAAGAGCTTATTTCTAGCAGGTAAGCCCTAAAAGAGAAAATTTTAGCGACATTGTTGCAAATGTCGCTGTGCGAGTGTGGCTCGTGCAGGGAAACTTGCACGATGTAGAAGAGCAATGAATATGTCATCTGTCTGGGCAGACCCCACGCAGAGACTGTTCTTTCGCAGAGACGGAATGCTCACTCAAGCATGAGTTTCACTCTTCTCCGCTCGCGGACTGCCTTCACTGGAGGCAGCCCCGCTCTCCCGTTTCTCCTCTCTCAGCGAGCCTCGGAGAGAGAAACAGCGGAGTCAGGGAGCTAAGCAACCGGGTCTGAGCGAGCGCATGCCGGCACTGTACCCGTGTGCTCGCTCTCCCCGTTGCACTCAGATCCGCTGCAGAAGGGCAGTGAGCTACGCGCTTACTGAGACAAAATGCTCACTCGAGCATGAGTTTCGCTCTTCTCCATTCGCGGCCTGCCTTCACGGAAAGCAGCCCAGCTCTCCCGTTTCTCCTCTCTCAGCGAGCCTCAGAGAAGGAAACAGCGGAGTCAGGGAATAAGCAATCGGTCTGACTGATCTCATGCCGGCACTGTGCCTGCGTGCTCTCACTCCATTGCACTCAGATCCGCCGCAGAAGGGCAGTGAGCTATGCGCATACTAAGACAGAATGCTCACTCGAGCATGAGTCTCGCTTTTCTCCACTCGCGGACCGCCTTTCACTGAACAGCCCCGCTCTCACGTTTCTCCTCTCTCAGCAAGCCTCGGAGAGAGAAACGACAAAGCCTGGGAACTAAGCAACCGGGTCTGAGCGATGTCACACCGACACAGAGCCTGCGTACTCGCCCTCCCCGCTGCGCTTCGATCCGTGTCTCACACAAAAGGATTAGTGCCCTTCTTTACATCGAGTGGCTCTATCCTACAAAGTAGATCAGGGCAGATGCTGCCGCTGACAGCTTAAAATTTGTGTGTGTGTCACTATGGCTGCGCTCACAGACACGGGCCACTTTTACAAAAGCAGTTGCCCCCGTTCGTTCACGGAAGGCGGTCCCGCCTCCCCGCACTCATGTTTCTCTCCTCCCAGCTACATCGGAGGAAGCAATAACGAGCTCACGGGTTGAACGATCAGAATTGAGCAAACCTCTACACACATTATGCATGCTTAATCTGCCAGTGTGTGTTACACATGGGGATCGGTGCACCTCGTTATACGAGCAGCTTAATCCTCCCAGGCAGATCAAAGCGAAACACGGGTGGCTTCGCATTTGTGTTTGCGCCGCTAAGCCCCGCCTCCCCTGCTCTAGTGTTTCTCTCCTCCCAGTTACTCGGAGGCAGAAATGGCAAACTCGTGGGTATGATCGATCAGGCGTGAGTGATTAAAAGCCGGAAAGGCCCCGCTTGCATCACTCTCCACGCAGCACTTTGACAGGGCAAACTCCCTCTTCCATTACTCGTAAGTGTTCTGCCCCCATGCGGCCAGTCACCTGAGTTAAGTCAACCCCTCGTCACGAGGGCTGAGGCCTGGCAGGCCATCCCCGGAGTGTCGAGATGGGTTATGGGGATAATAAAGCAAGGATATTCACTCTAATTCACTCGAAGACCCCCGTGCTTCAGCGGCGTGGTCCCCACCTCAGTGCTGAGCGTGGATGCTCACGTACTGTGCTCAGAGGTGATGAATTTGCTGGCAAAAGGAGCCATGAAAAAGGTTCCTCTAGCCCAGAGCGAGTCAGGCTTTTACAGCCGTTACTTCCTCGTCCCCAAAAAAGAGATGGTGGCCTCAGACCCATCCTCGATCTCAGACACGTGAATCGCGCCCTCATGAAGAGGTCGTTCAGGATGATTACACTGAAACAGATCCTCGCGCAAATTCGCTCGGGAGACTGGTTCTTTTCTCTGGACCTGAAGGATGCATACTTTCACATCCAGATAGCCCCTCGTCACAGGGCATTCTTGAGATTCGCCTTTGAGGAGTGGCTTATCAATATACGGTCCTTCCCTTCGGGCTGTCCCTGAGCTGCACTTTTACGAAGTGCATGAATGCGGCTCTCTCCCCTCTAAGACAGACGGGAATCCGTATTATCAATTAACTCAACGACTGGCTCATTCTGACCCAGTCGGAGGCAGAATTAATATCTCACAGGACCCTCTGTGAGGGACTCAGGGTCAATTTAACCAAGAGCTCGTTGCTTCCCAGCCAGCGAATTTCGTTCCTGGGAATGATTTTGACTCAGCCCACGCCAGAATGAGCTCTGGCCATACGGAGGCTGGCGAGCTCCTTCGAGATTGGTACCGCTCACCCTCTCAAAGCGTTTCAAAGGATGCTGGGCCTCATAGCAGCAGCATCTCCATTGTTACAATTGGGTTTGCTGCGTATGCGCCCCCTTCAGTGCTGGTTGAAACCACGGATTCCATCCCATGCGTGGCGTCACGGATGCCTGCATATCAGGGTGAGTCAGGCCTGTGTATCGGCCCTGGCCCCCTGGAAGAACTCCCTCTGGATGGAACAGGGTGTGGCCATGAGGATGGTTTGCAGAAGGACAGTTGTCACGACAGACGACATCCAACTCAGGTTGGGGGGCGCTGTGCGAGGGCATACTGACTTTCGGCCACTGGTCGATGGCGGAAAAAGGCTTCCACATCAACTGCATGGAAATGCTAGCAGTATGTCGAGCCTGTCAGTTCTTCCTGCCAGTCCTGAAAGGGCACCATGTGCTAATCCGATTGGACAACATGTTGGTTGTGTCCTACATAAATCCCCAGGGAGGCCTCTCTTCAAAGCGCCTCTTCACGCTAGTGGAGCGCTTCTTAGAGTGGGCTCAACCCAACCTGCGCTCGCTAAAGGCAGCGCATATACCGGGCAAATTGAACCAGGGAGCGGACATGTTATCAAGGAGCAATGTCCCCTCAGGAAGTGGCCCCATCCCATCCGCAACCGATTTAAGACCTCTTCGCCTCAGAGACAACTCTCACTGCCAAATTTATTTCTCAAAGACCAGGGACGCGTTGGCCCACGATTGGCCCAACCTCCTTCTCTATGCTTTCCCCCCGATCGCTCTGATCCCACAGGTAATCAGGCGAGTGAGGGAACAAAAACACAGGGTTCTCCTGGTAGCCCCCCTTTGGATGAACCAGCTGTGGATCTCCTCTCTCAAGCGAACGGGACATTATGGCATCCTCGACTCAGCTACTGATAGCGGCTTCTTGGCCTGTTCCACTGAGACGGGATCTCCTCTCTCAAGCGAACGGGAAATTATGGCACCCTCGGCCCGACCTATGGGCCCTGCACCTCTGGCCACTCGACGGGAGCCTTCGTGCCTCCCAGAGCGATTCTTAAACACAATTACGGAGGCTAGAGCTCCGTCTACAAGATGCCTCTATGCCTTAAAGTGGTATTTTTTCTCCGCCTGGTGTTTAAACCACGGCAAAGACCCTCTCACTTCCAAAATGGCAGAGGTGCTGTCATTTCTACAAGAGCTGCTGGATAAGGGTCGCTCCCCTTCCACGCTCAAAGTCTATGTGGCGGCTATAGCGGCCTCTCGTGTCCCTATGAGGGCCAATCAGTGGGCAAAAATAGCACGGTCATCCGCTTCCTGAAGGGTGCAAGGAGGCTGAATCCGCCTCGTCCCCTACCGTCTTTTCATGGGACCTGCCCACTGTGCTGAGGTCCTTGAAGGGCTATAGTCTGCCAACATTAGGTAGCTATCGCTAAAGACTGCTCTGCTTCTAGCACTAGCATCAATAAAGCGAATAGGGGACCTGCAGGTGCTCTCAATTAGCCCTGCCTGCCTGGAATTCGGGCCTAACAACTCTAAAGTCGTCCTGAAACCGAGGCACGGTTACGTACCTAAAGTGCTCTCCACTCCGTTCAGAGCACAGGTCATTACGCTCTCCGCACTTCCTTTAACTATAGAGGACAGAGAGCTATCTCTGCTCGGCCCCGTCAGGGCTTTGAGAATCTATATTGAGCTTTCTGCTCCCTATAGGTGATCGGAACAACTTTTTGTCAGCTTCGGTAACCGCACCAAGGGGTTTTCCGGTTACGAAGCAAAGACTCTCTAGATGGATAGTAGACGCCATCTCGCTAGCGTACTCTTCCTTGGGCCTCCAATGCCCCATTGGAGTATGGGCCCACTCGACTAGAGGCATCGCCTTGTCGTGGGCATGGTCCAGTGGTGTGTCCCTTGCGGATATTTGTGAGGCTGCCGGACTGGGCCTCGCCGTCCACATTTGGCGAGGTTTTATAACCTTGAAGTCCCGGCCTTACAGGCCAGGGTCCTTTCTGCTTGAAATGGCACGTGCTGCGTAAACGGATATGGCAGAGAGCCCTTGGCCGTATCATGCCCAAGTTTTCTGGCATTGTTTCACCTGTTAGCTCTCTACCCCTGGGTGTCGAAGTTACGGGTATACTCTGGAACGATTAACCAGGCCGGGTGTGACCTAGAAAAGCTCAGCCCGTTTTAGCCTTGGGTTATTGTTGACTTCTCTATAAGTATTGGTTGCTTATGGAAGTTATACCTTAGTCGTTCCACCATAGCACGGCGTGATTGGACTGTTCCCATAGCGTCTTAGCAGATGCAGTATGAGTGAAGAATTGATAGGGAACTTACTCGTTTACTAACGTAACCTCGGTTCCCTGAGCTACGGGAACGAGTACTGCGTAGCTAGCCGTGCTATGATGCTGCATGACTCAGTCGTCGCTTCATTCGAAGTAAACCTGAGAATCCTGTGGCGAGCGCCCGCTTATATAGCCAGCTGAGAAACAAAACAGTTGACAAGAATCAGTCTGGAAAGGGTTATAAAGCCATTTCTAAGGCTTTGGTACTCCAGTGAACCACGGTCAGAGCCATTATCCACAAATGGAGAAAACTTGGAACAGTGGTGAACCTTCCCAGGAGTTGCCGGCCAACCAAAATTACTCCAAGAGCGCAACGACGACTCATCCAGGTCATAAAAGAACCCAGAACAACATCTAAAGAACTGCAGGCCTCGCTTGCCTCAGTTAAGTTCAGTGTTCATGATTCAACAATAAGACTCTTTCTGGGCAAAAACGGCATCCATGGGAGAGTTTCCAGGCTAAAGCCACTGCTGACCAAAAAGAACATTTGCCAAAAAATATCTTGATTATCCCCAAGACTTTTGGGCAAATATTCTGTGGACTGATGAGACAAAAGTTGAACTTTTTGGAAGGTGTGTGTCCCGTTACATCTGGCGATGTGAAAGACTCATTGCCAGTTATCGCAAACACTTGATTGCAGGTGTTGCTGCAAAGCGTGGCACAACCAGTTATTAGATTTAGGGGGCAATTACTTTTTCATGTAGGGCCAGGCAGGTTTGGACAGCTCTTTTCCCTTAATAAAATAAATAATCATTTAAAAACTGCCTTTTGTATTTACTTGCATTATATCTTTGTGTTATATTAAAATGTGTTTGATGATCTGAATCTTAAGTGTGAAAACATGCAAAAAAATAAGAAATCAGAAAGGGGACCAACACTTTTCACACCCCTGTATACCTATATTATATAGATATATATATATATATATATATATATATTTAACGGGGTGGGAAGAACACGCGACAAGGAGAGCTCAAATAAATACCCCGGAGGGTGGATTTATTCACAGGGAATGTGCTCAAGTGAGTGCGCTGTGTCCTGAGGTGAGTCGAGGCTTCTCCGTGCGTGAGTTGGTGCTTCTCCGTGAGCGTGATCCAGTGTCAGTGAGTCCGTGCGGCGCGCGTGCGTGGGCTGCTTGGTCACGGGCTGGTTTCTGTAATGCAAAGGAGACAACATGTTAGCTTTCCGCTTCTGGGAGACCATCTCTTCCTCCCTTCCTCGGGCTTCACGCGGCTTATCTGGCCGTGGGCTGAGGACTCTCAGCTGTGACAAATCAGCCCGTGATGAGCGTGTGCAGGTGTTACTCGTCCGTTTCCAGGGCAACGCTGATGTGAGCTCGGGACGCGCGTCACATATATATATATATATATATATATATATATATATATATATAGATATAAATCTATATATATATACTTATACACACCATATACACACACCAAAGAAAACAGTATGCATAAGACTAAAGAAACAAATAGAAAGCTAGTGTTTGTTTTTTTGTTGTTTTTTTCATAAAAAAAATATACAGAAGATAAATATAAGAAAGTAGAATGTAATTATAATAGAGAGTGTTAGAGTTAGAGGGTCAAGTAAAGGTGGAACAGATGTGTTTTTATTTGTTTCTTGAAGATGGTTAAGGACTTGAGTTTGGGCAGGTCATTCCACCAGGAGGGGACAGTTAATGAAAAAGTCTGTGAAAGTGATTTTGTGCCTCTTTGTGATGGCACAATAATACGCCGTTCACTTGTAGAACGCAAGGTTCTAGAGGGCACATAACTCTGAAGTAATGAATTTAGGTAAATGGGTGCAGAGCCAGTGGTGGTTTTGTAGGCAAACATTAATGCCTTGAATTTAATGCAAGCAGCTACTGTTAGCCAGTGCAGATTGATGAACAGAGGTGTGACGTGTGTTCTTTTTGGCTCGTTAAAGATTAATCTTGCAGCAGCATTTTTGGATCATTGTAGAGGGTTGATAGAAGTGGCTGGAAGACCTGCCAAGAGAGCATTGCAATAGTCCAGCCTGGATTGAACAAGAGCTTGAACAAGGAGTTGTGTTGCATGTTCTGAAAGAAAAGGTCAAATCTGCACGATCAGGCAGTTTTAGCAATGTGGTCTGAGAAAATCACAACTCCAAGGTTTCTAGCTGTTTTTGAAGGAGTTATGGTTGATGAGCCTAACTGGATGGTGAAATTTTGATAAAGTGATGGGTTTGTTGTGTAAGGTCAAAAATTATCAAAGACTTCTGCTTTGCTGTCCCAAACCTATCTTCAGTAACAGAAGGGCCATTTGGCATTCCAGTGCTGATATCGATCAAGGCCTGTAGGCCAACATGTGTATACATCAGGGTTCTGCTAATTGTCACACCTTTTGCCCAGTGGGTGAAGTTGTAATCTGCTGATTGGTCAGTTTGAATGTCTCACATTTGGTTTTTAGTCACATGGTCAAGGAAGGGATAAAAGAGGAATGTAACTGTTGCTCTGTCTCTTTTCTTTGCTGCCTCTTTTCTTTGTTGGAGCTCTTATTGGGTCTCTTCCCTCTCTCCCTCTTTTTCTTCCTCTCTCTATTTCCCCCTCTCTCTATCTCTTTCTCTCAAGTAATATTTTACATGTTGGGTACAATTAACTATGCTTCACCATCCTTCATCTATTTTGTAACCAATTCAAGTGTAACCATAACAAAATATTGTTATTAAACCATTTCAATTATTAATGATCTGCTAAATAAACTTGATTCAAGGTTAATATTAAAGTGCTACCTATTGCAATACAATAGTCACACAATAGCAATGCTCTCCCACATATTTAGCTATTCTAACTGCGCTTATTTTCGTTATTGGTATAAGTGGCAGTGGGTGGTAATAGACTAGAAATGTACAGTTTTATACCATCATGCTGATAAATGTTTATTTGAGTTTCGGCAATCCTACAGCCTGAACCACAGTAGGAAAACCATCCTTACAGTTGAAAACCCAGTCTTTCGGTCTTACCAGGTTGAGTTGCAAGGTAACGGTCCGTCATCCCACAAGAAATGTCTGGTTCACATGCTGAGATGCGAGCAGCTATCTCGTAATCACAGGATGAATAAGGTAGCGCTGAGTGTCATCACATAGCAGTGATAGAAACGGCCTGTTTCTGATGACAGAACCTAGTGAGCCATGTAGACCGAGAAGAAATGGTCAAAGTACTGAGGCCCTGAGGCCCCCCAGTAGGCTAGATGTTGCGACTTTGGACCCCTCACCTCTCATGAGTACCTTGAAGGACCTATCTGAGAGCAACCCCCTCAACCACTGCTTCGTTCCTGAGATCCATTTTTCCATAGGGTTGACCGGAATTCTGGTGGTTCACCGTATCAAAGCAGCCAACAGATCCGCAAAACAAGTATAGAGATTGGACGCCGCTCTTGCCAGTCTTAGGGCTTCAACAACTGAAAGCAAGGCAGTCTCGGTCGAATTCAAGTAGTTTACACCCTGTGTCTCTTAATGCATTGTTTTGCTTTCTTGAGCATCAGTAAATGTGTTTACCTTTTGAAATAGTTTTGTATGAGACCCTCAATTGTCCTCAGTGTTAAAAGATGTATCTCAAAATCATACAGTCACTTTTGGAAAGGGTTCAAATATGCAAAGATGCTGTCAACCTGAGAAAGTGCAGGATCTGGAGGATTTTTCTGAAGAAAAGTGGGCAGTTGAACTGTTTAGGAGAAAGGACTCATGAAACACTATCACAAAACAAACATGAACCACTATTTATTTTTATTTAATCAGCTATAATTCTGATTAGCAGACAAAATGTAAACATCTGTTAAATTAAATAGCTTCATCAGGCCAGTCCTATATTAATAATAATAAAAAAAAACATTATATAACTTTATTATTCTGCAATGTGATGTAAACTTTTGACCACAACCGTATGTGTGAAACAGTGAGTACAGCATGCTAATTTCAGTGAAATATCAATACCCCTAACATCCTCTGGCATGTCCTTTTTATTTATCATTTGGAAACTGTCAAAGGTTTCACATTTTCACAGTCCTTCAGATGAATGGTTAGGTCTGGGAACAGAGGATCCAGTAAAAATATAATAAAACACACTTTCTCTAAATACATTGTACAGTTTTCATTGTTTAAACAAGTTAGAATGATGAAACATAACATGATAATACAAATGTAATGAAAATAGGCAGCTACTTTATTAGCTGAACTATACAGCAATCCACGAGTTCACATATGTACATATAATAGAGAGAATAAGCATATTTGGTCTGCTGTCGTCTGGGAATGGAGGTGAGAAAAGCGGTGATATATAGATTTCCTCTGATGCTAATTGGTTGGATTATCTGAAAATGTTTCTCCTAAACTTTGTTAAAATAAACTTCATTAAGAATTGGAAACAAAAATCAAAGCTAGTCAAAGTGCTATCTTGCAGATTTAGTAACTGAGTAAAATATAAGATAACTTTAGTAATTTAATGGTATTCAAAAAACTCTTTCTGTGTGCAAGTTACCTGATGACTGTTCTTTAAAGACCAGCAGTTTTCCAGAAGAATGGCAGCATTTGCTATCTGACCTAAAAACATTATATATACACACACACATTACAACATACATTAAATCACATCATAATAAAACTAAATACATTGTAGATTTCTACACATTAAAACTAGAACACTGACACGAACAAAAGGGTGAAATTTACGCTGCACTTTGAAAATTATGATATATTAACAAATTAAGACACACCATTTCTCCTCCAAGGCTGTCTCAGGTGAATCAGAAGTCAGCTGCAGTGTTTGGAGCCTCTGAAATTAGATGAGCAGAATGTGTCTGCAGATTTGTCAATGGGGAATATGTTAACAACTAAAACATGCTAGCTAAATTACGACATTAACCATGGTACAAATAAAACCAAAAAAACATGGTTATTGTACTCACCATGGTACACTAACCATAGCTTAACATGGTATTTGTAGTAAAACTGTCGTTATACAAATGGAAGTCAATCTGTCAAAAAACATAGTATTGTAGCAAGCTTGAAAAAGTGTGTTATGCTGTCAGGTGTGATTTAAGTCAAATATGTTCGGTTCATATGTTTTGTGTTCTTTTTGCATGGGGTCTTTAAAGGGTGGGTGTTCTTCTGAAGAACGAGTCTGCGCACTCGTGTGTGGGTGGAGGCTGGGGGAAAAAGGTTCTGGAAGTTTCGGAGTTCAGTGTGAGAGTTGAGCTCAAGCGTTGGGTTCGCCTCGGGCGCTCTCGTCAATAAAAAGCAAGCTACAAAAGAAACCCGTCAAGTTGTCGTTTCACTTACTGGATCACTACACTGGTGTCAGAAGTGACCTAACCGAATCCAGCTGGTCTACGGGATTACTGACATTATTGTCCCGGCAGCACGATGCGGAAGCAGACTCGAGAAAAGATTAAATCCGAGCCAGGCGCGAGCCGAATGTTTCAGGATGCTCTGGGTGCTTCGGCGTGGGCTTCTGATCGATTCGCAACAGATGGCTATCTGGATTCGCACAAGGCTCGTGTGAAGGAGGCTACGAGGAGGATGGCTGCAGACGCCAGGCTTTCACCGCCGGATCAGAGTGTCACCGAGAGCTGCCGAACTTTCACGGGGACATCCAACAGACACAGTGGCGAGCACGGGACCGCGCTGACTTCGGATGCGAACAGACACAGCGGCGCGCACGGGACCGCGCTGTTGTCGGATGTAAGCAGACATGGCGGTGCCCACGGAGCCGCGCTGTTGACAGAGGTGAATGAACACGGTGGCACCCGTGCTGCCGCGGTGGTCGTTAAAACCCCCAAATTCTCAGGTAAAGCTGATTGGGAAGCTTTTCACGCACAGTTTGAACTGTTGGCTCATGCTGGGAACTGGTCGGAGGACCGCAAAGCTCTTGAATTGGCTATGTGCCTTACAGATGATGCTCTGAACTGTTTGTTATTGCTTTGCCCTGAAAATAGACATGATTATAAGGCACTTGTCGGGGCACTGAGACGGCGTTTTGGTCAATTTGAACAGCCAGGGCTTCTGCGTTCCGAACTGAGTAATAGACACAGGCAGCCAGGAGAGCAGCTGAGAGCCCTGGCAAATGACATTGAAAATTTGACTCGGCGAGCGTATGCCCACATGCCACCGTCTGTTCAAGGGGAGCTTGCGAGAGACCAATTCATCCAGGCCCTTATTCCTGTGGAGCTCCGTATGCAGACACAGCTTGCCCACCCTCAGACCTTGCAGGATGCCTTGGAGATGGCGTTGGAGAGGGAGATTGTGTGGGGAACTTGCGTGCAGGATGAGAGACAACGAGATACTGTGCCGGGCAGGTCTGCTGACCTGGGGGAGGGGCTAAGTGAAAGACCAGCCTGGGTTTCTGAAATTACTGAATTGATTCGTGCTGTAGCACTGCAACCTGACCAACGACCTCGTGCGCGACCAAGGGTTTGTTGGGGTTGTGGGCAGGTTGGACATTTAGTTCGACAGTGTCCTAAGCTAGCCGGAAACCAGGGAAACGGGATGGGGTCCGCATGATCGGGGATGTGCGGACCCCCAACACTCATCCCCACCAGGGTTCATCGTCTGCAGAAGTTCCAAGAAATGGATTACGGGAAGACGATCATGGACTGTTGGGGGAGGGAGATTGTGGGACAAATGAGTCTGTGGTTGTGGTGGGGCGAACATGTGTTAGTGATTTTTGTCATGTACCTATTTTGGTGGAAGGTGTGCCGTGTTTATCATTGGTGGATACGGGATCGACTGTGACAGTGTTGAGACCAGATGTAGTTCCGGCAAATGCCAAGCTGGAACCCACCACTGTCCGACTACGCACAGTGACGGGGGAACTAGCACCCATGAAGGGTAAAGGAGAGGTGGGGCTGACGGTAGGGGGAAAGACATTACGCCATTCGGTGTGGGTGGCTACAGTACAAGACCCCTGTATTCTTGGTCTGGACTTCCTTAAAAGTGCAGGTTGCCAGTTAGACTTAAGGGGTGGCCTGCTTCGGTTTGAAGGGGGTCCTGAGGTTGTCATGTCCACTGAAAATAACGTTGATATGTCTTTTACCGGTCTGTTAGAGGCAGCAAATGTTCCTGGGGACTCTAGGTTGGAGTGCCACACATTGCATTTGCAGGTAGATGATTCTTCCACTCCCTTACCCCACACCCCAGCTGACCTCTACCCGGGGGTGGCCACACAACCCTCCTCAGAGCCAGTTTCAAGTCTCCCTGGCAGGGATGGGCAGGAGGCTGTCTGTCTGTTTCCACCTCTGGGAGAGGGGGAAGGGGTGGTTGCTTTGAGGGAGATGTGGCTTAAGAATCGGGAGGGCTTGGATTCGAGTCAGCAGGAGCAGTTGTGGGATCTGCTGGTAGATTTCCAACATTGTTTTGCATTTGGGGAGGGGGATGTGGGGCGAACACATCTGGTACAGCACGAAATTGAGACAGGAGATGCCATGCCCATCAGGTTGCGGGCCCGGAGGCTTCCTTTTGCCCGTCAGGATACTGCAGATAAGGCCTTGTTGGATATGCAGCGAGCGGGTATTATTGAGCCGTCTGAGAGTGCATGGGCCGCACCGGTGGTCATGGTGCCTAAGAAGGGGGGTCAGTGGAGATTTTGTGTTGACTATAGACGCCTTAATGAGGTCACTAGGAAGGACTCGTATCCCATTCCTCGTGTGGATGAATCATTGGACCTTGTAGCTGGGTCATCGTGGTTCACTTGCCTGGACCTGCGTACTGGCTATTGGCAGGTACCACTTGCTCCGGGAGCCAGACCAAAAACTGCTTTTTGTACAAGTAGGGGGCTATGGCAGTTCAGGGTGCTCTGCTTTGGCCTCTGCAATGCGCCGGCTACTTTTGCCAGGTTAATGGACAGGGTGTTATCAGGTATTCCACGGTCAGAGTGTCTGGTGTACCTGGATGACATCCTGGTCCATGGTAGTTCTTTTCAGGCCTCTCTAGAGGCTCTCAGGCGAGTGCTGAGTTGCATTAGCGAGTCTGGCTTGAAGCTACACCCAGAGAAATGTCACTTCTTTAGGAGGGAGGTGACGTTCTTGGGGCACAAGCTGGGGGGGCAGGGGATTGGCACAGTGGAAGAGAAGGTGCAGGCAGTGAGCGGGTGGCCCACTCCTACAACTTTGCAGCAGCTCAAAAGTTTTTTGGGGTTAGCCTCATATTACAGGAGGTTTGTGCAGGGTTTTTCTACCATTGCAGACCCACTTTCGGCCTGCAGAAGAAGGATAAGTCCTTCACGTGGACTGAGGAGTGTCAAAACTCTTTTGATGCCCTGAAACAGGCCCTGGTCACAGCCCCTATATTGGCTCCTCCTGATTCGGCTCTTTCCTTCATTCTGGACACAGACGCCAGCAATGTGGGTATGGGGGCAGTTCTCTCTCAGGTGGGGTCTGGGGGGGAACGGGTCGTGGCCTACTACAGCAAAACGTTCAACAAATCTGAATGCAGATACTGTGTCACCAGAAGGGAACTTGCTGCTGTGCTTTTTGCAGTTCGGCACTTTAAGTATTACTTGTGCGGGTTACCCTTCACTGTACGTACTGACCATTCCGCTCTCCAGTGGCTAATGTCATTTAAAGAGCCAGAGGGCCAGTTGGCACGCTGGATTGAGGAACTTCAGACGTACGACATGAGGGTAGTACACCGGGCAGGGTCAGGACATGCAAATGCAGATGCTCTGTCTCGTCGGCCTTGCTTAGCCGTCGGATGTCGGTACTGTGACAAGAGGGAGGCCAGGGACAGAGAGCTGGGGAACCCAGATGCCAGTAGTACCTCTTTGGGTTGTACGCATGGTGATACGCCAGTGTGTTTGGCAGTTGAGACAGTGAGTGTAGAGGACTGGAGGCGGCTGCAAGAGGAAGACCCAGATGTGCAACCAGTAATACAGTGGGTCCAAGCTCAGCAGCGACCTCCGTGGGAGGAAGTGGCCATTGTCTCGCTGTCCACAAAGAACTTATGGGCCAAATTTAAGGTCCTGCGCTTGCAAGACGGGGTGTTGCCGAGGGAGTGGAAGGACCCTGCCACTGGGGAGGGGAGGTGGCAGGTGGTGGTACCCAGGTCGCTACAAGAGGGTGTTATCAGGGCTGCCCATGGGACAGTGGGCTCTGGACACTTTGGGGTGTCGAAAACATTCAAACGTGTCAGACAGAGTTTTTATTGGGGGCTCGTGAGAAGAGATGTGGAGGATTTTTGTCGGCGGTGTGATGATTGCACCGCCCGCAAGGGGCCGTCTGGCCGGTCCCGAGCGGCCCTTCAACAATTCTCCGTAGGGGGTCCAATGGAGAGGGTGGGGGTGGACATAATGGGTCCTTTTCCACGCTCTGACAGGGGTAACAGGTTTGTGCTGACGGCTATGGATTATTTCACTAAATGGCCAGAAGCTTACGCACTGCCTGACCAAGAAGCCGAGACAGTGGTAGACGCATTGGTAGATGGCATGTTCTGCCGCTTCGGGGTAGCAGAAACGGTACATAGTGACCAAGGCCGAAACTTTGAGTCACGTGTCTTTGCGGTAATGTGTGACAAATTGGGGATCCACAAAACCAGAACCACCCCTTTGCACCCCCAAAGCGATGGCCTCGTAGAGAGGTTTAATAGGACCCTGGCAGCACAGCTGGCCATTGTGACTGCTAAACATCAACGAGATTGGGACAGGCACTTGCCGTTCATTCTAATGGCATGCCGATCTGCTGTGCAGGACTCAACCTCTTGCACACCTGCCCTTTTGATGTTGGGGCGCGAGATCAGAACACCAGGAGAAATGATTTTTGGGAGGCCACCTGATGCACCTGCTGTGCCCCCGGGTCCTGAGTTTGCTAGAACTCTTCAGAACTCATTGGAAGTCGCTCATAATTTTGCAAGGAAGCAGTTGGTTAAAGCGGGGGCCCGGCAGAAGCGAAATTATGACCTAAAAACAAAAGGGCGGCATTTCACAGCGGGAGAGTTGGTGTGGGTTTACAGCCCACAGAGGAAGAAGGGCAGGTGCCCTAAGCTCGACTCCCAGTGGGTCGGGCCATGTAGTGTACTAGAAAGAATTGGCGAAGTTGTTTACCGGGTTCAGTTGCCTCCAAGGGGTAGGAAGGTGGCCATGCACCGGGATAGATTGGCAAAGGAGGGGCCACTTCAGCCATGACGCCGGCCTCTGCTACGCATATACCTGTTCCAGAGAGCGAGGCAGGACTGCAGCCGAGCACTGCCAGTCCTCTGGCAGTCCCCCTGCAGCCACACCGGTTCTTGAGCTGCAACCGTTGCATTTAGATAATCCAGTGACAGTAACACAGGTGGGGCAGCCACGGCCTCAGAGAGTCAGAAGGCCGCCGGGACGGTTCCGGGACTTTGTTCGTTCCCTCGGGGTCGAGGAACTCTGTGAGGGGGGGGCAGTGTAGCAAGTTTGAAAAAGTGTGTTATGCTGTCAGTGTGATTTAAGTCAAATATGTTCGGTTCATATGTTTTGTGTTCTTTTTGCATGGGGTCTTTAAAGGGTGGGTGTTCTTCTGAAGAACGAGTCTGCGCACTCGTGTGTGGGTGGAGGCTGGGGGAAAAAGGTTCTGGAAGTTTCGGAGTTCAGTGTGAGAGTTGAGCTCAAGCGTTGGGTTCGCCTCGGGCGCTCTCGTCAATAAAGCAGCTAAAAAAAAAAAAAAAAAACACAAAAGAAACCCGTCAAGTTGTCGTTTCCCTTACTGGATCGCTACAGTATATACACTTTTACTATAATAATCAGGGATGGTGTACTGGAAATATCTGAACACGTCTAGTGTGTGCAATCAGAAATATCCTGTATCTGGAAATCTCTGTGCATCTCAAGTGTATGGTCGTGTACGGGACTCAGCACACTTGCCTGGGAAATTTTCGTACACGGGTCATACACCTTAAGTTTGACAGAAATTTCCCATGTCAGATTTATCCCAGAAATTCCTCTTTTCACGCAGTGCCATAACTGCAGAGTTCTGCAAACGGGCACACAAGGTCGGAGCATCTTTTGCCACTAACCCATGCTCCTCGGGGCAATATGGTGGTGGCACAACTACAGTAGACACAGACACCGGTTTACTAGTGGAATTGTCTTGGGACATATTATGTGCAACATAAGCCTTTAACATATTCACATGACATCCCATTACTGGTTTATTTATTCCTCTAAACCAGGGCTGTCCAAACTCGGTCCGGGAGGGCCGGTGCCCTGCAGAGTTTAGCTCCAACTTGCGTCAACACACCTGAATGGAAGTTTCTATAGCTGTGTCTCATTTAGAAGGCTGCACCCTCCGGAGGTCGAATCCTCTGGAGGTCGCATCCTCTGTAGGATGCATATATGAAGTGTCCTCAACCTAGAATTAAACGAGACGGCCTTCGTAGGACAGGCGGAAAAGGAAACCGGAAGTATCACGTTGCTATGCCAACACATTTAGAGCATCGTTGCGCTCTCACACTACTTAAATGAAGGAAAATTATTTCTAAATTTGGAAAGTAATTAAAAAAAAAAATGGTTTTACTTGTTTTATTTTGTTCAATGTTTGAGGAGCTGCAGCATACATACAGCAGGCATCTATTAGAGAAAAAAAGGAGGAGGTTATTAAAAACAAAGTTTATCCGTTTTGACCGCGGCGAATTAAGTTAAGTTGTGAACACCACATCTGCGCTTGTGTGTACATTACATCTGCCGGCGCCGGCATTTTTCAAATTAACAACGGTTGTTCACGGCGACGCAAAGAATTGTGGGTTATCTGTAGCAGCGAAGGATACACCTCATGCACCCTCCAAATTCCTGTGAAAGAAGGTCACATTCGAAGGTCGCATTCGGAGTGTCCTACTTGCTTTTCTGAAATGAGACAGCCTCGATGACGTATGCAGCCTTCGAATGCGACCTCCGGAGGACGCAGCCTTCTAAATGAGACACAGCTTCCGCCTAGTAAGAGCTTGATTAGCTGGTTCAGGTGTGTTTAATTAGGGTTGGAGCTAAACTCTGCAGGACACCGGCCCTCCAGGACCGAGTTTGGACAGCCCTGCTCTAAACACTACATCAGGGGTGTGAAGTACTTGAATAATTGTAAATCATTACTAAACAAGTATAACTGTGGGAATTTGTACTTTATTTGACTAAAGTTAAATATGGAAGCTGTTTTTACATAGTCAAATAATTCTTGTTTTTGGCCAAACATGTACACATTTACATTTACTGTAGACATTTAGCAGACTCTTGTATCCAAAGTGACTTACAAATGAGGACAATGGAAGCAATCAAAATCAACAAAAGAGCAATGATATGCAAGTACTATAGCAAGCATCAGATAGCTTAACGCAGTACACATAGCAAGGTTTTTTTTAAATTATATAATAAAAAGAAAACAGATATAATAGAAAAACAATAGAGCAAGCTAGTGTTAGAGGCCTTTTTTGCTCTTGTTAATTGTACAATAAGTACAAAGAAAACAAATAGATAAAATACAAAAAAAACAAGCAGTTAGTAAATTAATAGAGTGCAATTCTAAAAGGGACAAGATTTTACTTTATTTATTTATTTATTTATAAATAAGTAATTCAATAGAGATGCTAGAGTAGAGGGTTCAATGCAGATGCAGAGATTTATTTTTCAGGCCGTTCCTAGATGGCTAAAGACTCAGCTGCTTGGATTGAGTTGGGATTTTAACTGATATTTAACTGAGTAAAAAAAAAGAATCATCTTAAGACAATTTTAGCTTAAGTACACTTTTTCTGTACTTTCTATTAATTCAACACTACATTACAAGTCAGTTCAGCAGACTGTTGAATATCATGGTATAACTAGAAATCAGCTGTGCATAGGCCCTGTGCAGAAAGAGTTAACATTTTTATTGTCTCCTGGCAGCAGTATATACAGTAATATGTATTTTTGAGTCTCGGATTTGCATCTTTATCCCTATGGAAACACACTAGGGTGTTAAAACCACTAAAGTGTGCAGCCATTTTGCAAGGTCATCTATTTTTTTTAATGTAAGCAATCACTGAGTCAGGAGTTGAGGAAAAAAGCACATTATATATAATTTGCGTTATGTGCAATGGCAAGGCATAGCATATGTGAAAACAGTAATCCATTCTCAGAGGCAGGACATTCAATATGTCACAAATTCACTTTATGTTGATGTGTTAACAATTAAGACATAAGAGACATTGCTTTAACATCAAAATATACATGCTGTGTTGACATTATCGCCTTTTCAATCGACACAGTGAAGTGAAAGATTGATTATTATTTCATGTTTTTGTTGAAAAGAGAAAAGTCAAAACAACAAGGTGATTTTAAGATGCAGACTGTCTCATTTCTTTTAGCTGACAGTACAGTACATTTCCCTTGGAATCCTCTTTGAGTCTCACTCCATTAGTTCTTGGTCATAGGATTTTTTATTTATTTATTTTTTTTCACTTAAGAATGTTTTTTTTTCATACCCAGCTTTCAAAACAGATTTTTGTGGGTTCACTCTTTCAAAAGACCTATTCTGACATGTGTAACATGAAAGCCCTGGGCATATTCCAGCAGGAGGTTTCTAGTTTGTCTGTTGCTGTGAATGATGTTTAAAGTCAATGTGAAACATCTGTTTCCTAACCGACTTTACTCCTAGAAATCTGCTGAGAAAGTACTGCTTTGTGATGTTTAATGATAAAAAATTAAGACCCAAACTTGTTTCTGTCCATGAGATATTGATTGGAGGTTGTATACCAGAATGGAGCCAAGTAGTTCAAACTAAGTGGGATTTTTGACATCATCTTATTTGGTGTCGCATTATATATACACTGATAACCTATACACAATAAAACTAAAAATATGATTAAAAACATTAATAAAAAATAAAAGACAGTGCTTCACCAAACACCATTTTATTTGACCTCCAATTTTATTATATTTTGAAATAAAATGCCTTGAAGTTTAGAATATAAGGTAAAAGTTTTTAATATGGTCATATATAATATATATATATCTATATTATATATTACAGTATCCTCGTATTATATATTAACAAGATAGAACATTTTTTTTGTTAACTGTTTATTGAATTTTCTTCTGGGAATAGTAATATAAAACAAACAGCAACTGTGCAAATTTAGAACCCACCCCAACCCTAGTAGACTTAAATTTAATAATAATAATAAATGAATTAATAATAATAGATAAATAAATAGCAATAAAATAATTTTTACAAAGATTTTAGAAAAGCTGACACAACATTAAAAGCTGAATGACATAAATGTACAGTTTTCACATTAGATCCATGTATACGAGAAGTTGAGAGTTCCATTGAGATAATGTCCAACAAATACACAGTCCAGGCTCGTCTGTCCATTGTGTGAGGAGGATTCCAACGGTCGACTAGCAATTGTTTTGCTGCTGTGAGAGCAGTCAAACATATCTCAGTACCCAACAAATATGATAGGTCCTGTGAGAGGGGCACTCCCAAAAAAAATGCAAAAACGTGCCTAAAGATCCTTGCGAACAAAGATTACACTTAGGAGAAGATGACAGATTCATATAAAAACTTTTCATTGGAGTCTAATAAACCCTATGCAGCAATTTCCAATTAATCATTTGGTGATTAGGGTTCTTAGAAGACAATTTAAACATACCCCATACCTGATCTGAAAATAAAACTTGCACATCCTCATTAAGATCCTTAGCCCAAACAGTTATAATAGATAAAGGTTTGTATGAATGCTCAAGAAGAAAGAGATAGATACCTGAAGCAGAGGATGGAGATTCCTCAGAGGGAAAGATTAGTTTGCGCAAAGGGTGAATAGGCAGTTGAGAGTTCCAAGGCACCCCATATGTCCGTAGGGCCGATCTAATACACAAATACATAAAAAAGGAGGTACCTGGCAGATTATATTGAGTTTTAAGATTCTGAAAGGATTTTAAACCACTATCATCATAAATATCTCCCAACGTGTTTACTTTATTATCAGTCCATTGCGGACAATGAAATGGAGTACTGCCTGACAAAAGATTATTATTGTAGAAAATAGGCGAGTGCCTATGCCATATTGTAACTAGTTGTGAATGTCTTTCAACATCCCTCCATGTGGAGAGAATGTGGGTTACAATGAGACCAAACCGAGATTTACACTGTCTTAGCGGAACCCCCGAAAAAACAAGATGCTTCAATTTATACAGATAAACAATAGATTCATCAATTGCTCTCCAAGACACAGAAGCGTCAGGAGCAAACCAGACTGATAAAGGGCAGAGGGAAAAGGCTTGAGCATAAAGTCTAAAATTGGGAAAAGAAAGACCTCCATGTAACCTACATCGTTGTAAGGTAGTCAGTTTAATACGAGGACGTTTCCCATCCCATATATACCGTGAAACACATGCATCAAGTTTGTTCCAGTAGCCAACCGTTGGGGAGAGAGGAATCATGGAAGAAAATAAATTAATACGTGGGAGAACATTCATTTTAATCACCGATATACGAGCCTGAAAAGAAGTAGGAAGACGAGACCAATTTTCCAACTCTGAGGATACTTTGGCTAGAATACTATTATAGTTTTTTGAAACGCTTTCCTGGAGGGAAGGTAAAACATCTATCCCCAAGTACTTAAAGTTTTGAACCAATGGAATAGATATAGAAAGGGACATGGAATCAATTTTAAAATTGAGGGGAAGTAAACATGACGTACTCCAATTAATTTTAAACCCAGAGAGAGATCCAAAATGGTCAAATAAATTCAACACATGAGCAATAGAATGCGACGGCTTCTCCAAAAACAATAAGATATCATTAGCAAACAGAGAAATATGATGATGAATATTCCGTATAATTATGGGAGAAATAATTTCAGATTGTCGGACTGCTTGAGCTAAGGGTTCCAAGAATAGGGCAAATAACAGAGGAGAAAGCGGGCAACCCTGATGAGTACCTCGGTGTATAAAGAATTGGTTAGAGCAAACAGAACCTGTGAGAACAGTGGCTGCTGGATTGGGGTACAGAACTTTTATCATGTTTATGAAACTCGATCCTAGATCCAGATGCTGTAGAACCGCCCATAAATAGTTCCATTCTAGCTGGTCGAAAGCTTTTTTTGCATCTAGAGGTAATACTGTGCAAGGGGAGGACGACATATTCGTTGAATTAATAATATGATACAACCTGCGTAAGTTATCCGAAGCTGAGCGAGATTTAATAAATCCTGTTTGGTCATGATGAACTAGCCTATTCATAAATTTCTCTTTTATCTTCAATAATTTAACATCAGTCCCTATCAAAGAGAGTGGCCGGTAGCTAGAACAGGAAGTCGGATCTTTATCTGAACAGGAGAGAAATAACAGCTATATTAATAGATGGGTGAAATGAGCCTTGAGTAACTGAAAAATGTATCATATCTAACATGATGGGGCCTAAATCAGACCAAAAATTAGTATGCAATTCAATTGGAATACCATCTATGCCTGGGGATTTCCCCTTGTTCATAGATCGGATTGCTGACTCCAGCTCCTGAAGAGTGATCGGTTCAGCCAGGTAATCCGAATCCGAATCTGACAGCCTAGGTCAGGGTTCCTCAAATCTTACCCCGGAGGTCCAATGCGCTGCAGAGTTTAGCTCCAACCCTGATCAAACTCAGCTACCTGTGATTTTCTAATGATCCTGAAGACATTGATTAGCATGCTCAGGTGTGTTTGATTAGGGTTAGAGCTAAACTCTGCAGGAAAGTGGATCTCGTGGGCAAGATTTGAGGATCCCTGGCCTAGGTAAATCAAGGTTGGACAGAAAAGATGCAAAAGAGTCATGGTCACCATCAGCAGAAGAAGTATAGAGGTTAGAGTAAAAAGAGTGGAAGGCAATATTAATGTCTTTTGGGTCTGTCATAATGAGCCCAGGTGGGGATTTCACTGCTGAAATATTAGCAAACTTTTCACTTTTGCGTATTCTTAGAGCTAAAAGATGGCTTGGTCTACTCCCTTGAAAATAATAATTCTGCCTGGATCTTTGAATCAGGAATTCTGCCCTGGATCTCAGTAATGAATTAAGTTCAGAGTATTGTCTGAGAAACAATGTTGATTATCTCTAGTCAGAATC
>JADLZN010009548.1:0-32944 GCA_018155175.1 Sinocyclocheilus anophthalmus | reverse complement strand
CGGGTTCCCGCCTCCTTCTTCCCGGGTTTTGGCACCAATGTAACAAAGTCAATGATTGAGAAGGAAGAGGACGGGGTCAGCTTGACTGCTGCTGGGGTTTTTATTCAGCTTCAAACAAAGTAACACAGAACGTCACGTTACCAGCGCTCAATATAGATCCTGAAGTGGGGCAGTAAATGTTTCCCTGACTGTTTCCCTCACATTCCTCTACCCTCAGCACTCCGTCCCGAGACACTCTCCATCAATTCCACCTCCATTGAGGGCCCTGTGGATAAACAGTCAGTGGATATTCCATCCTGCTCTGCCCCCTTCAGAGATGTCTTCTGCCCAAAGAAAGCCTCACAGCTGCCGCCACACAGGCCATGGGACTGCGCCATCGATCTGTCACCGGGTGAGCCAGTGCCCCGTGGAAAGATTTATCCACTTTCACTCCCTGAACAGAAGGCCATGGAGGCGTATATTGAAGAGGCTTTACAACAGGGCTACATCCGCCCTTCAACGTCCCCTGCTGCTTCAAGCTTCTTCTTCGTGGCCAAGAAGGACGGAGGCTTGCGGCCTTGTATTGATTACCGGGCACTCAACAAGATCACCACCAAGTTCCGTTATCCACTTCCCCTCATCCCAGCGGCCTTGGAACATCTCCGCGGAGCCACCGTCTTCACCAAGTTGGACCTCCGCAGCGCCTACAACCTCATCCGGATACGTGAGGGGGACGAGTGGAAGACTGCCTTCGTGACCCCTACTGGCCATTATGAATATCTCGTCATGCCGTATGGTTTAGTCAACGCCCTCTCCGTATTCCAGGACTTTATGCATGAGGTACTCCGAGAGGTTCTCCACCGATTTGTTCTTGTATATATTGATGACATCCTCATCTACTCCCGGAGCATGGCCGAACATCGCCACCATGTCGCGGAGGTCCTGAAACGCCTGAGTGAGTTCCATCTATTCCTCAAGGCAGAGAAATGTTCTTTCCATCAACCCTCAGTGCAGTTCCTTGGATACAACATCGACGATGGTGGCATCCAAATGGACGGGAAGGTGGAGGCCATCAAGACCTGGCCTATACCCACCACTATCAAAGAACTGCAGCGCTTCCTACGATTCTCCAATTTCTATAGACGTTTCATTCAGAATTACAGTACCATCTCCAGTCCTCTCACCAACCTGTTACGTGGCAAGCCCAAGTCTCTGTCCTGGTCACCAGTGGCCACGGAAGCTTTCACGTCACTCAAGGAGGCTTTTGTTAGCGCACCAATCCTTGTCCATCCAGACCCGGAAAGACCGTTCGTGGTGGAAGTGGACGCCTCCACCACCGGGGTAGGAGCGGTGCTATCGCAGAAGCAGGGGATTCCCGCCAAACTCCATCCATGCGCCTTCTTTTCCCGCAAACTCAGCCCTGCGGAGGTAAACTACGACATCGGCAACAGGGAACTCCTGGCAATCAAACTGGCCTTGGAGGAATGGAGGCATTGGTTGGAGGGAGCACAACATCCGTTCACAGTCCTCAAAGACCACAAGAACCTACAATACCTGCGAGACGCCAAAAGACTCAATCCACGCCAAGCTCGATGGGCACTTTTCTTCACAGGATTCCATTTCACTATATCCTATCGTCCAGGTCCAAAGAATGTAAAAGCGGATGCTCTCTCATGACCAGGTGAAATTCAGGAAGAACCAGAACCCATCATAGCCAAAGAACTCATTCTCAGCCCAATCCAATGGACCTCTACTCCAGTTCCCTCCACCAATGCTTCTACAGGCACTCTGCAGGGCTGTCCACCTGGACTTCAGTACGTCACCATAGCACAACACACTCCCATGATTCACTCCACTCACACTTCTTTGGGCACTGGCCACCCAGGGGCCAACAGCACCCTCTCGCTGCTGAACGAGTGCTTCTGGTGGCCCAATATGGCCAGGGATGTGAGAAGGTTCGTCCAGGGCTGTTCGGACTGCGCCATCGCCAAGAGCCCTCGTCATTTACCATCTGGCAAACTCCTGCCGCTGCCCATTCCCAATCGCCCCTGGTCACACCTAGGAGTGGATTTCATCACGTATCTGCCTGTCTCTGATGGTAACACATGTGTGCTTGTAGTAATAGACCGATTTTCTAAGTCCTGTCGTCTTCTCCCCCTCAAGGGCCTGCCTACAGCAATGGAAACCGCTGAACTCATGTTTAACTCCGTCTTCAGATACTATGGGATACCTGAGGATATTGTCTCGGACCGGGGACCGCAGTTCATATCAAGGGTTTGGAAGGCCGTCTTCACGCTCCTAGGTGTGACCGTAAGCCTGTCATCGGGGTACCATCCTCAGTCGAATGGGCAGATGGAGAGAAAGATCCAGGAGGTTGGACGCTTCCTACGAACCTTTTGCCATGGCCACCAGGACTCTTGGAACCAGTTCCTAGGCTGGGCTGAGTACGCCCAGAATTCCCTCCGGCAGCCATCCACTGGACTCCCTTCCAGTGCGTACTCGGCTACCAGCCTCCCCTATTCCCCTGGTCGGGGGAACCAGCAGACGTCCCGTCTATCGATTACTGGTTCCGAGAGAGCGAGAGGGTCTGGGACGCAGCTCACCATCAGCTCCAACGGGCAGTGTGCAGGCAGAAAATGACAGCGGACCTTTGAAGAACTGAAACACCTACCTATCAACCTGGTCAGAAGGTCTGGCTGTCAACCTGGGACATCAGGCTGCGCCTGCCCTGCAAGAAGCTAAGTTGGTCCCAGATACGTTGGTCCCACGATGGTGACCATCTCCAAACAAATAAATCCGGTCACGTACCAACTTCAGCTTCCACCTCAATACAAAATTCACCCCACATTCCATGTGTCACTGCTCAAACCTCACCACCCTTCTGTTTCTGCTTCCACAGAGCCTGGCCCGACAGAGGAACCCCCTCTTCCCTTGATTCTGGAGTACGGTGCCGTCTACAAGGTGAACGAGATCTTGGACTCCCGGCGCCGTGGTGGCCAACTGCAATACCTCATAGACTGGGAAGGATATGGCCCAGAAGAACAGTCTTGGGTCCCCAGGGATGATATTCTTGACCCCACGCTATTGGAGGCATTCCATTCCACGCATCCCGACCGTCCTGCTCCCTGAGGAAGGAGTAGACCAGGTCCTCAGGTGCGGGCCATGGAGGGGGGAGGGGTACTGTCACGGATCGGCCAGGTTCATTCACCACCCAATCACAGCGCACACCTTCACCTGAGTTCTGATTGCACGCACCTGTTCATGATCATCACCCTCATCAAGGCGCTTCATAAGCACACACCTCACCTCACTCCAGTGTCCGATCTCGCTTATACGAAGTGGACTCTTCATGCTACTCCAACGAATGATTGATATCCTTACCTTCCTCGTGTACTTACCTCCTGTGTTCTACTCCAACGCCTGTGTCCTCCTATGTCTCCGGGAACACCCCTCCAGTCCTTACTACGGTGAGTTGTGTGCCACCTTCCATTCCACCATCTGCTCTTCCATGGACTCCTGCAAGGGCAAGCATACTCATTCCCACACCTCAATTACAATTGAACATTTCCATTTGAACTGTTTACTCAACTACCAGTCTACCACCAGCATCTGTTGCTGTTCAATCAATAAACCTCCTCTGTAATTCCTAACCTTGTTGTTGGTGAGTCTATTACATAACAATATTAGGAAGGATAATTTTTTATCAGAATTTTTTATTATTGATCAGAAGGTGCTCTTAAATTTTTTTCAAATTAGGAGAAGAGCTCCTAAAAAGAAAAGTAAGCATAGAGCCATGTGTAACAGTATATTACAGTAGATCTGTGCATGAGGTCTTAAAGAGACAGCAGCTTAAATAAACCTCCTGCTGCCTTTCATTATACAGTGAAGACTATCCAGTGTTATTTTACAGTTTAATAGATTACAGTTAGACCTACCTGAAAAAATTAAAGTACTGTTAATTTCATTTGTATTTTGTTATTGTTTTTGTTTGTGCTATTGCCTATCATTCATTTATTTGTTCTTATTTTATTATTTACTTGTCTTTGTTAGTTACAATAAATTAAATTCTGAGTGCACCTGATTCTTGGGTGGGGATGGGGTGTGGTCCATGGGAAATAGTCCTGCCACCACAGCTGGAAAAAATCCTAGGAAACACTGCATACATTTAATCAAATTAGAAAAATGCCATTGCAAAGGTAAAAAGAAAATGCCCCTGTAAATCACTTTGAGTCAAATGTCACCTCATATTAGGAAGGCTAATTTTTAATCAGAATTTTTGATTATTGATCATAAGGTGCTCCTTAATTTTTTTTAAATTAGGAGGACAAGCGCTCCTAATTACAAGAAAAAACTGCTCTTAAACTGGGTGTGTGATGGTATGGCTATTTGGCTGAGGAAAAAATTTCAGTCAAAAGATTTTTTTTGCTTTAACGCCTGCGAGGACACAAAAGGTTCAGTAGACTTTTTGCTTTACTTTTTGCTTATTGTCATAGTGTAAAGAACAGAAACTGCTCTTTGTTAATAATTGGAATCTTTTCTGGGAGCGTCCTAGGCTTTATCGTGCTGATGGCCTGCACCCCAGCAGAGTCGGAGTGGAACTCCTGTTGGATAACATCTCCAGGACGCTACGCTCCATTTGACTAGTAAGCCAAATCTCAAATAACTGCCCTGATGATTTTGTTCTACCCGCTTAAATGATAGAAGTACTTGCGCTGTACAATCTATGAAGACTGTGTCTGTTCCCCGAATAGTGAGGTCAAAATATAAATTTAATGCAGGATCTAGAAAAAATCTGATCGTGATTAAACCAGAAAAATGTAAAATAAATGAACAAAAACAAATTTTAAAGTTTGGGCTCCTAAACATTAGATCACTATCACCCAAAGCAGTTATTGTAAATGAAATGATCATAGATAATAGTTTTGATGTACTCTGCTTGACTGAAACCTGGCTAAAACCAAATGATTATATTGGTCAACATGAGTCTACTCCACCAAGCTACTATAATAAGCATGAGCCCCGTCAGACTGGCCATAGCGGCGGTGTTGCAACAATATATAGTGATATTCTCAATGTTACTCAGAAGACAGGATACAGGTTTAACTCATTCGAAATACTAATGCTTAATGTTACACTGTCAGATATGCAAAAGAAATCTATCGTATCTCTTGCTCTGGCTACTGTGTATAGACCACCAGGGCCGTATACAGATTTCCTAAAAGAATTAGCAGATTTCCTCTCAGACCTATTGGTTACTGTTGATAAAGCGCTAATTGTCGGAGATTTTAACATTCACGTTGATAATACAAATGATGCATTAGGACATGCGTTTACTGACTAATAAACTCTTTTGGAGTCAAGCAAAACGTCAACGTCACTCATCGTTTTAATCATACACTAGATTTGTTTATATTGCATGTAATTGATCTTACTGATATAGATATCGGACCTCAAAGTGATGATGTTACTGACCATTTCCTTGTATCGTGCATGCTGCATATTACTGATATTAACTACATGGCTCCGCGTTATCGTCAGGGCAGAACTATTGTTTCAGCCACCAAAGACAGATTCACAAATAACCTGCCTGATTTATCTCAACTGCTCTGTGTACCCATAAATACACATGAACTAGACGAAATAACTAGCAACATGGGCACTATCTTCTCTAATACACTAGAAGCTGTTTTCCCCATCAAATTGAAAAAGGTTAGAGAAATACGTACTGCGCCATGGTACAACAGTATACCCATTCTCTCAAGAAAAAAACTCATAGTCTTGAGCGCAAATGGAGAAAAACTAACTTGGAAGTTTTTAGAATGAAAAACAGTATGTCCAGCTATAGACAGGCTCTAAAAACTGCCAGGGCCGAGCATATCCACAAACTCATAAAAAATAACCAAAACAATCCAAGGTTTTTATTTAGCACAATGGCTAGATTAACAAATAACCAGACGCCAACTCCGATCTAAATTTCCTCACAGTTTAATCGTAATGACTTTATGAATTTCTTCACTGATAAAATAGATAACAGCAGAAATACAATAACAAATGTAGATTATACAGCATATAATACTTCAGCTTCATTCATCGCACCAAAAGATAAACTGCAATGCTTTACAACTATAGGACAGTAAGAGCTAAATAAACTTATCACTGCATCTAAACCAACAACATGCCTGTTAGATCCTGTACCCACTAAATTACTGAAAGAGTTGTTACCTGTAGCAGAAGAACCGCTTCTCAATATTATTAACTCGTCGTTGTCTTTAGGTCACGTCCCAAAACCATTCAAGCTGGCGGTTATTAAGCCTCTTATTAAGAAACCACAACCAGATCCCAGTGAACTGGCAAATTACAGAACCATCTCAAATCTTCCTTTCATGTCTAAAATTTTAGAAAAAGTTTTCTGCTCAATTGTGCTCCTTCTTGCAAAAAAAAATATCTCTATGAAGAATTTCAGTCAGGTTTCAGGCCCCACCATAGCACAGAACTGCACTTGTTAAAATTACAAATGCTTTGCTTCTTGCGTCAGACCAAGGCTGAGTCTCATTGCTAGTTTTACTTGATCTTAGTGCTGGGTTAGACACTATAGATCATGACATACTCATAAATCGATTACAAAACTATACAGGTATCCAAGGGCAGGCTTTCCTTTAAATGGTTAGTCATCTCAATTATCACCAGTAAAATATGGAGTGCCACATTGATCTGTTCTAGGTCCTCTGCTATTTTCGATATACATGTTGCCCCTTGGTAATATTATTAGAAAATACGGGATTAGTTTCCACTGTTATGCCGATGATACTCAACTATATATCTCAACAAGACCAGATGAAACTTCTAAATTATCTAAGCAAACAGAGTGTTAAAAATGTAAAAGATTGGATGACCAATAATTTTCTCCTATTCAATTACGAATAAGACAGAGAGATTACTTATTGGACCAAAAGACAGTAAACAATCTCTTGGATTACAATTTGCAACTAAACGGATGCACGGTTACTTCCTCTACAATCAAAAATCTGGGAGTTATATTAGATAGCAACTTGTCTTTAATATTTCCCATGTTACAAAAACAGCAATCTTCCATCTTAGAAACATTGCCAAGTTATGAAACATTATACCTGTTTCTGATGCAGAAAAGCTAAATCATGCATTCATGACCTCTAGACTGAATTATTGTAATGCACTGCTAGGTGGTTGTACTGCATCTTCAGTAAACAAGCTACAGGTAGTTCAAAATTCAGCGGCTAGAGTCCTTACCAGGTCAGGAAAATATGATCATATTACCCCAATTATACAGTCTCTGCACTGGCTACCAGTTAAGTTCCGTATCAGTTACAAAATATTATTACTACCTATAAGGCCCTTAATGGGTTAGCTCCTGCATACCTAACTAGTCTTCTGCCACGCTACAATCCATCACAGTCGCTAAGGTCACAAAACTCTGGACTTTTGGTAGTACCTAGGATAGCAAAGTCCACTAAAGGAGGTAGAGCTTTTTCACATTTGTCTCCCAAACTCTGGAATAGACTTCCTGATAAAGTTCGGGGTTCAGACACACTCTCTCTATTTAAATCTAGATTAAAGACACATCTCTTGGGCCAAGCATTCAAATAATGCATCTCATAATCTTGTACTGCAGTTATATCTGATCAAATGCACATTATTCTTTAGTTTGGGTTAAAGAAATCAATTTTGTTTGGTTGGAACAGCAGCTATGCTAATTATGTCTCTATTTGTTTCTCTGTTTCTGCTGGGATTGACATCCCGTGGTAACTACGATTTACACAAGCTTCAGTCTGGATCCAAAACACCTGAGAAGAGATGATGCCAACCCCTCAGAAGACCTCAGATGATGTCAACCCTGAAACAACATACAGAACTAGCAAATTTTGCTATAAGTTTGATTGCATCATATAATAATTGCTGTTAATAGTGTTCATCGTCTGTTTGATTACGTCTTTAATTGATTACGTCTTTAATTGATTTTTCCGTACATTTATGCCATATGTACATTAACTGACAGTCACCACTGATAAGCTACAACTAAATATTGTAGAAACTTAATTTGCTGAAACTTAAAGTTGCTTTGCAGCGATTTGTATTGTGAAAAGCGCTATACAAATAAACTTGAATTGAATTGAATGCTTAGCCAATGTATTGCATGTGTATTGTGATGTACAGCAAGACATATATTTCATAATGTGAGTCAACCACTTTCAGTTGTTCTACTTCAATGAAAGGTTAGAATTTTGTGAATTTTTTTAATGAAAGATCAAAAGGATAAAACGGATTTTAAAAGATTTATCCAACTTGGTTTAATTCAGAGTTCAAAATGCTTGCCATAAACTCAGGATTTCATTCAGAGTTTCTGATTATCTCTGGAGCGTGTGCACCTAAAAGTGTGACATCTGCAGCCAATAGTTGATCAGGTTAAACATGGAAGGATTCAGTTTGAGAGTTGGTGCAATTCACTTCTCTGCTGAAGACTAAAAGATTGTTCTGAAAAATATCATGTCCTAGAGCATTCTCTGAACAATGCCATCCAAACCTAGTTGCCCCATTGGTTTTTCCAAAAAGTGATGTCATTGGAAATAGAGTAAGACAAACAAAAGTCAAAAAAAAAAGTTTTGAAAGACTTGGCATACAAAAACAACACTTTACGCTTTACATTATCACGCATTGAGAGAAACAATTGAAATAGACATTTAAAAAAAACAAAAAACAAAACAAAAAAACGGTAGTGAACACTTAAAGTTGGAAGTGGAAGTGAAGCAGTCAGTCAAGTTTACATTATTTTGTAAACTGATTTTCACATTATTAAAAAATATATCACTATTAGTGTAACCATTTTAAAGAAAAAGGGATGTTTTGCTATATCTTTTGGAGCAAGGGTGCCGCCATCTTGGAATACCACAGTGTGTGACATCATGGGGTTGGTTCGCTCCATTAGCACTACTAGTGAACGAGCCAGTGTAAATGCAAATATGTCTGAAAGGCCTGATATAACAATACGATGCCACGTGAACAATATCGTATGAAGTGTTGTTTGTTTACATCACGTTGCACCTCGCGTTATGAAAACAATGTTTGGGATACCATGATCAAAATTTTGTGAAGTAGATAGTTTTATTTTTGTGAAAACCAAAAACATTTCTTCACTTTTAATAAAGTACATTAAAAAGGAGTAATAAAAGAGCCAAACTAAAAAATAACAACACCCATGTAACATCATATAACATCAGATTTACTATATAATTCGATATATTAGTATGTACATCACCTGTGTTGAAAAATATATTGTAATTTAATAAATACATGAATGTCTAATATATTTGCTTTTCCATTAGTCTCTTTAGGTTGACTGCGTACAAACAGTTTACACTGTGGGCCAGAGGGCATTTGGTGAAGAAGAACCGGATCTCTAGTCCAGCCTGTGCTGTCAGCTCTATTAGGGCTGTTTTTCCCTTTGTGGAATATCATGGATTTGAATATGCATACCTGTATGATGATTTGTAAGCATACAATGTTTGCCATTACAGATGATTAACAATAATATTTCATGGACTCTAATGAACATTTGAAGGTTTACTATCAATAAATTACTATTATTACTACTATAATGACTCTCTGACAATGAACTGAGCTCAGACTTTAGATATTACAATTTTGGGAACATTGATAAATAACGCCTCCAAGATAAAGCAATTCCTGTTGGCAAAGAAAGACCAAACTATAAGAATAAAGACTAAAAAATATATAACATGTATACATGGGTGATTTGAATAATAAAGTTTGGATCTAAAAAAAACGTAAAAATGACTTCAAAAACAAGAAGAATGCATATTGGAAAGAGCATTCTGCAGTGTTCCTACAGTAATGGAAATCTAGAGAACTCGTGTTATTTATAGTCATAGAACAATCATTACATTTTATATTGTAACTATATAGAAATCATGTATGATGTCATCAGATGTCACTTTAACTTATCAACTCATCATCTATATTTTTGCTTTTCCACAGTGAGCAGTGTTACGGGGCTGTGAGGATGCAAATCTACTCGGATGCCTGGCAACAGTTTCTGTTTATCTGGTTTTTCTACACCTTTGTGCTGGGCCAGGGTTCTGGGAGTCTCGGTTTTCAGCTCCTGCAATGTTGCTCGGATGGATGTTGACTTGCACCTATTGATCACACTTGCCACAATGTTCCTCCTGAAACTGTAGTCCTTGTCCACCTTCAGTGGTGTCACTACATACTGTCACGGTTCATGGGTCCGTGCGGTCCTTTTGCGTCTTGTCATGTGTGTGCACGTCATTCATTAGTAGTGGCAGCTGTCACTCTATCAGAGCGCGCCAGCTGCAACTCATTAGCGATTCCTTTATAGGACACCTTGTTCCATGTGTGTTTGTCGGTTCGTTATTCTCATGTCCTGTCTCCCTGTCAGTTCTCTGTTTTCAGCAGAGAAGCAGCACGACTTCTCGCCGAGTTACGTCAAGGACAGAGCACGGTCACTGTCTATTCAAATCGAGTTTCGCACATTGGCTGCAGAGTGTGGGTGGAATGCAGAGGCACAGTGGGACATGTTTCTGTTTGGACTTTCTGATAGAATTAAGGATGAGATAGATTCATCAGAATTACCATCTGGGGTGGATGAACTCATAGCTCTAGCTATTCGGGTGGACATCCGATTGCGGAGGCAGGATCAACACAACTCCGAGAACCGCCGTTCGCTTCACAGACTCAATTACCTTCACTCACCAGTAAAACTGTTTTCTCTCTTCCAGACCCCGAGCCCATGCAGGTGGGAAGGTTCCGACTCTCACAACAGGAGAGCCAGAGACGTAAGAGAGAGGGATTGTGTTTATACTGTGGCGGCCCCGGACACATCGCAGCACAGTGTCCAGTAAAAGACAACGCCCGCCAGTAGGTAGGAGGTTATTGACGGGTGCCATCAAAGGACACAAATCCTCTTATTCGAGCACTCATCTTTCTGTGAGGCTGGTAATTCGGTCTTTTAATCATGACTGTGAGGCTTTAGTGGACTCTGGAGCAGAGGGGAATTTTTTTTGGACATTGGGTTCGCTCGGTCCCTTCAGATTCCCATGGTGGAGCTTTCTAAGCCCGTCTCTATGCTGGCACTCAACGGCCAGGCCTTACCTTCCGTCACTCACGCCACTGCACCATTAAGACTCATCACTTCGGGTCAACACACTGAGGACATTCACTTTCTCCTCACAGACACGCCCACTGCTCCGTTAGTGCTGGGTCATCCCTAGCTGGTTCTCCATAACCCTCATATCAATTGGAGTAACAATACTGTTCTGGGCTGGAGCGAATATTGTCATGCCACCTGTTTGTTGCCTGCGTGTTCTCCCGTTTTCTGTTCTGTGTTTCAGGAGGATCACTCGGACCTGTCTAACGTGCCACAGGAGTACCTTGATCTGAGGGGAGTGTTCAGTAAGTCTCGAGCTGCTTCTCTACCTCCTCATCGTCCCTATGACTGTGCAATAGACTTATTGCCAGGTACGTCTCCACCTAAGGGCAAATTATATTCACTTTCCACTACGGAGAGGGAGGCCATGGAGAAATATATATCTGATTCTTTAGCAGCCAAGATCATCCACCCCTCTTCATCTCCGGCCGGAGTGGGGGTTTTTTTCGTGAAAAAGAAGGACGGCTCTCTTCATCCCTGTATTGATTATCGGGGCTTAAACTACATCACGGTGAAGAATACTTACCCTTTACCGTTGATGTCGTCGGCTTTCGAGCGTCTGCAGGGGGAGTCATTTTTCATGAAATTAGATCTCCTCAACGCTTATCATTTGGTTCGCATGAGAGAGGGGGATGAATGGAAAACCGCTTTTAATAACCCCAGGGGGCACTTTGAATATCTTGTTATGCCCTTCGGTTATCCAACTCCCCCGCGGTTTTCCAAGCACTCGTTAACGATGTTCTGAGAGATATGCTAGATCAGTTCATTTATGTTTACCTGGATGACATACTGATATTTCTCATTCTCTCCAGGAACATGTTCAGCACGTCAGACGAGTGCTTCAGAGGCTGTTAGAGAATGGGCTTTTCGTCAAGGTGGAGAAATGCGTTTTCCATGCACAGTCTGTTCCTTTTTTGGGATACATCATCTCGGCCGAGGGGGTGCACATGGATTCCGGGAAGGTTCAGGCTGTGGTGAATTGGCCAACCCCAGATTCCCGCAAGGCCCTGCAGAGGTTTCTGGGCTGTGCCAATTTCTACCGGCGTTTTATTCGCAATTTCAGCCAGCTAGCTGCACCTTTGACGGCCTTAACCTCCACCAAGACTGCGTTCAGGTGGTCTAGTCATTTTCCAAACTGAGAGGCTGCTTCATTTCAGCTCCCATCCTCGTAGCCCCTGATCCTTCCCGGCAGTTTGTGGTGGAGGTTGACGCATCAGAGGTGGGGGTTGGTGCGGTTCTTTCCCAGCCTTCTTCCGCGGACGGTAAGGTGCACCCATGCGCGTATTTTTCTCATCGTTTGTCCTCCACCGAACGTAATTATGATATTGGTAACAAAGAGTTGTTGGCAGTCAAGTTGGCCTTGGAGGAGTGGCGTCATTGGTTGGAGGGTTCGGTGGGTTCCTTTTGTCGTCTGGACAGATCACAAGAATCTTGAATACATCAAGTCCGCTAAAAGATTGAACTCTAGGCAGGCTCGGTGGGCTCTTTTTTTTTCGGCCGATTCGATTTTTCCATTTCTTACCGTCCTGGTTCTAAGAACATCAAACCGGATGCGTTATCCCGTATTTTTGATAATTCGGAGCGCCCGTCCCTGCCCGACCCCATTGTGCCAAGGAAACTTTTATTTCTGCGGTCACGTGGGAGATCGAGTCAAAGGACCGCACGGCCTCTCAAGGGGTAACGCCCCCATCCGGGTGCCCACCGAACCGGTTGTTCGTGCCAGAGTCCGTAAGGTCCAAAGTTATCCGATGGGCTCATTCTTCCAAGGTAGCCTGTCATCCCGGGGTGAGACGTACCATGTTTCTGGTAAAACAACGGTTCTGGTGGTCAGGTATAGCTCGGGACATTGGTTTATTTGTTTTAGCCTGCTCCGTCTGTGCTGTTTCTAAGTCTTCCAATCGCCCCCCCCCCCGCGGGGCTTCTTCAGCCGCTGTTGGTTCCTTCGAGACGCTGGTCCCATGTTTCGTTAGATTTTGTCTCGGGTCTTCCCCCTTCTCAGGGGAACACGGTGGTTTTGACCGTGGTGGACCGATTCACGAAGGCAACTCATTTCATTCCTCTGCCTAAATTACCCTCAGCCAGAGAAAAAGCAGTTGCTGTCATAGACCACGTTTTTCGTTTACATGCTATCAAAATTTGGAGAGTTTGTAGATTGTGGGGCGACGGTTCGTTTCTTCTGGGTTCATCCCCGATAATGGTCAGACAAGAGGGTCAACAGAGTGTAGAAGAGTGTTGCGATGTTTGGTTCTGCAAACCCCTACCTCGGGGGCGCCACGTCCGGGTCTAAGACTCCGCTTGAGTGTATAGCTTAGGGGTACCAGTACCACCCTGTATGCATGGAAGCTACTGACAGTGTCAAATGATGTAACTGGCGGAAAGAGTAACGCAGCTGTACCATCCTGCACTAAGGCATGAGCGACCAGATTTGTGCCGATGCACCTGGAGTAGGGCCAGATTGACCTTTCTCCAGGTGGGGGCGCGCACCAAGGTTCAGGTCGATCGCCACCGGTCGAAACCTCCCATTTATGTCGTCGGTCAAAAAGTGTAGCTTTCAACCAAGAATATTCCCCTCCGATCCGTCAGTAATAAACTTGCTCCCAAATTCATTGGCCCGTTTACTGTCACCAAGATTATTAGCCCGGTGGCAGTCCGCCTCAAACTTCCTCCAGCATACAGGAGAATTAATCCGTCGTTTCATGTATCCAAAAATAAGCCTGTTTTTCATTCAGCCATTAATCCGCCAATCCCGGTTCCTCCACCACTGCGTCTCGTAGACGGGGAACCAGCCTATTCGGTAAAGCGTATTCTGGACTCAAGGCGGAGGGGAAGAGGATTTCAGTACTTGGTGGACTGGGAGGGTTACGGTCCGGAGGAGAGGAGTTGGGTGCCTGCTAGGGACATACTGGACCACTCTCTTATCGATGAATTTAATCGCCAGGTAAGTCCTCCTGGGAACGCCAGGAGGCATCCCTAGGGGGAGGGATACTGTCATGGTTCATGAGTTTGTGCGGTCCTTTTGCGTCTTGTCATGTGGTTGTATGTGTGTACGTCATTTGTTAGTGGTTGCAGCTGGCGCTCAATCAGAGCGCGCCAGCTGCAACTCATTAGCGATTCCTTTATAGGACACCTTGTTCAATGCGTGTTTGTCGGTTCGTTATTCTCATGTCCTGTCTCCCTGTCAGTTCTGTTTTCAGCTCTCGCTCAGTCAGGGTACGGATCTTCAGCCCTCTCCTTGGTTTGGCCAGCGCTTTGGGAGGAAGGCTTCTCAAGAGGAGCTCTGATCTTGACCAAGACCCCGAGGATTTATCACCTTGTGTCTCCGTTATTGTGGTTACCAAATAAACCTTTATATTTGCACTTGCACTTGGATCCTGACTCTTCTCTTCCGTGACACATACTACTGAGCAGCCTTGGAGTACTGTTGTTTGTTGCTTCTCCCCTTTATTTGTTTTAGCCTTCTCGCTGTTCACATTGTTGTTGTGATCTAGCACTGCAACACGCAGACGTGCCTCCAAACTTTCCCTCAGAAATTTCTTCCTCTTTGTTGCATATTTTGTATACAGGGAGTGAAGACTTTCTAGCTGTCCTGTGTGAATGCCTAGTGTGGGGGTTTTTTTTCAATTTCTTTAGGAGCTGCTTGTCAATCACTACTTTCTGCAGGTGCTGCAAGGCAGCAGAGCTATGATGGAGCCATGGACACTTCCTTCCTTCCTCAGGAGTGTTTGCAGGGTGCTCCTCACATTTGGTCATTGTCTCACCAGATACCCAGTTGTGCACATTGGTCATATGATGCAGGATTGAAATCCACATCTCTTTTAACTTCATCACACTACCTTCACATGTTGTGACACAAAACCAGAAGTGGTTTGTGATCATTCTGATCCACTCAAACAGCTCTTCGTTGTAGCACTGCAGCAGTCGTTTTTTGACAGACTTCACAATGTGCCAGAGGTCATACTCATGGTGTATTGATTCGTATACCTAACGCATGACTTTCTGCACTGATGGGTGGCAAACGGTTGCAAAAACAGATATGGTCACACTGTAATCTCCCAGCTTAGAAAGGCACCTCTTCAAACCGTCCACCTCAAGCCAATAACTGTTCCTCACCTCTGTCCCTTTTACAGTTTTCTGTGCCACCACCAACTTTGACTTAATGTCCAGGAGTGAGTAGGTTCCATATGACGCATTATGACCTGGGCTTTCATATCTGCAGTCTCCTGACACAATTAGTGGCTCATCATCACATAAAGTGCTCAGTACAGTCTCATTGTGTACTGTCCAGGCATTGTTGACCTCTGGGATGACGCAGGCCTTCTGTATGTTGAACTACTGTCTTTTTGATATGGTTATCAGACGAATGGTGTCACATACCTCAATGAATGGACTGCACTCGTTTCCAGTGACAAAGACAGCAGCAGGGACAGAAACATTTAATTTCATTATTCCCGCAACTAGTGGCTGAGAATGCCACATATATGTATGGCCATTAATGCATTCTGTGGTTATCCTAAGGTCAAAAACACATTCAAAGACTCTTGTTGGCGCCTCCCCCTCCGCTGCTTCTGCCACCACCATCCAAACATTTGCCACACAATCCTCAAATCCTGGCACAGTAGAGCTCAGAGCTTATACCTGTGAGACGATACTTTTTCTATCTTGTAAGACACTGATTCTCAAAGTGTGGTGCACGTACCATTAGTGGTACGCAGAGGAATCACTGACTTAAATATAAATAAATGTTAAAACAGTGTTTCCCAGCCACTGTTGTCGGGTGTGGTAGTTGTGCCATGGAAAATACAAATTATCAAAAACTTCTTGTATCTCTATTATTATCATTTGTGATTATTTAAATCAGTGCCTATTGGTCAAGGTTTATGTCGGTTTGTGGATTTTACAAAATTAACCAATGAAAAGCATTCAAAAGAGCTTGTGACTAAGCTTGGATCTTGAAACTGTCAGTCAAACCTCATAACTCCACCCGAAGCAGAAGCGCCGCAACACGCAGTTTGAAGACAGAGGTTTAATAGAGATACTTATTCGCAATGCAAGGGTAAATAAATAACTGAGGTTTGAATAAGTACAGCATTCCGTTTACTCAAGAAACGCTGGCTATAAAGGCTAATGTTTTGTGTGTATAAAGAGCGGAGAAGAGCCTTAGCATTTGCTGTCTAGTTGTAGCCAATACACTTTTGTACGTTTTAAATATCATAGCTGTTCATATTTTATATTGTGAGATTTTGCAAGTAGGTATAACTGCAGACCGGAGATCTCCAAATGGGGGCGGGAACTCCAAATGGGGGCGTGGCTTCCTCGCATTGACAGACAGGCACGACATTCATAGCGCGCCAAAGAACGGCGGTTCAGGTAAGCAGTCGGTCATGCAATATGATAGCACATAGGCTAAAGTTTGTTTTAGCTTTAATGAAAAACATAAATGTAGGTTTGTTGTGTTCAGGTGTGAACTTGGCATTAATAGTAAGGGATTTTTACACTATCGATAGCGTCATTATTCATGCAGTTTGCACTGTGTGTGTGTGTGTGTGTGTGTGTGTCTGTCTGTAGTGTGTTTGGTGAAGAAAAGTAAAGTATGTAGTATGTATTGTTAATAGTGAGTAATAAATTAGTGTAAAAATTCAATGACAGAAATATGTTGATGTATTTTTTATTAGGTACATGGATCAATCGTTTTTTCTGGACAGGCACTTTCTGTACAGTATAAGGATGGATGCTTCCACTGTCCTGTCTGTCATTTCCAGACAGAATATGAGTGCCAGGGAAAAGCACATACAATTGTGCATTGTAATATATTTTTGGACTATAAAGGTAAGAGCTTCTTGTACAAATGTAAATTTACCAGTGTATCAAAGAATCATGTATGATGACTTAGATGACAGTCAGCCTTAAACATCATTACCACCACAAGTACTACACTTATCTTATTTTGCAATGTGCTGCAAAACTTTTTTTAACCCCTGTGCAGGTTTCAGAATATACAAATGCCACCAAAACTGCAGGGTGTCACCCCATTTCCATTGCCCAGGCTGTAAAGACACTATGATAAGGAGAAAAGATTTCTTTAGTCATTTATCGTACTGCCCCGGCAGCGTCTCCACATCGTGCCCCGGGAACGTCTCCACATCGTGCCCTGGCAGCGTCTCCACATCGATCCCCGGGAACGTCTCCACATCGTGCCCTGGGAATGTCTCCACATCGTGCCCCGGCAGCATCTTCACATCGATCCCCGGGAACGTCTCCACATCGTGCCCCGGGAACGTCTCCATATTGTGCCCCGGCAGCGTCTCCACATTGATCCCCGGGAACGTCTCCACATCGTACCCCGGCAGCGTCTCCACATCGATCCCCGGGAACGTCTCCACATCGTGCCCCGGCAGCGTCTCCACATCGATCCCCGGGAACGTCTCCACATCGTGCACACCTATATACTGCACATACAAGACTGAACTATTTTATATATATACACACACGTATATAACTTCTTTTCTCATTGTAGAAACAGAACGATAAAATGTCATCAATAATCTTATTTAACATACGCTTAAATTTTATATAAGATCAATTCAACTTCAAGCGAGAAACGGCATTTAATTCACGAACTCTTATGTTGAGATGTCAATCAACAACATGGCGGAAGCGAACAATGTAAAGGTGGAGACACGCCCCACTTTTGGTATGGGGACGGCACACTGTGAAGTTCCCGCCCCCATTTGGAGATCTCCGGTCTGCAGTTATACCCTTCTCAGATTTTGGCCAAATGTATTAACAACAAGAGAAACTGAGCGACCATAGCTACAATAAACGTTATAACCTGCAAACTGGTGAAAACGTGAGGCTATTAATTTACTGCCTCAGAAGCTACCGTTCTAGTGATGGACAAAACAGATCTCTGTCACTCGTTCGATAAAAACCTCATTAACTCCATTTGAGTATGATTTTCAGAAAATAAGTTCAAGTGTGTAGAAGATTTTAATTAATCAAAATATAAATTATCCAAGTATAATCAATGTGAATATAGCCATTTATGTATCAAGTTATTCTTCTATAATCATGTATTTGCTTCATGTAAGAAATATGTATGAGAATGGAATGTGCAGAGCATATGGTTGAACTACATGATAAGACCATGATGGGCACATAAAGGGGCTTATTTCACGACATAAAACTTACAGGCCTCATGACGGCACTCGTGAGATCTTCGATCCCATAACGGAAAAGAATGAAACAAGCCTAGAGAACGACTCCAGGAGGGACAGTAAAAGAGAGTACAGAAAAAGAGTCTAGAGATTGCTCTGCAGAGTTCTCTCAGGTATTATTGTCTCTGATAATAAAATCTCTTCTGACATCAAAATCTCAAGACTCTGAGAAAGATTCTTCACAACAACGGCAGAAGCCACCACATATTGGAGCCCACTACTTTGGCGCTGGCCTGGGACGACAACATTTTGTAGTAGGCATACCTACAATAGTGGGTCTCCATACTGGGTAGGCATGTTTTTTTCTGCTTACTTCAATAAATGTTGTTTGCCACAGTCAGCCCCGGGGGGTGTGGTAAGAAACTTAGGAAAGGGGCTTCCCACTCCAAATTGAAAGAACAAAAAGAAAAAGGGTTGATCCAGAAGAAAATATAGCATGCAGAGTGGTGGCACAGAGACGTTCGCGGCTGTCCGATTGTGCTATTGCGAACAACTGTGCCAGTATACTGTCCGAGTTAGCAGGGCGCTTGGATGGAAGGCCGGCCCAGTAAGGCTTGCTGGTGGACGCTAAGCAGATCTCATTGCATGCATGATATGTATTTTTCGCTAAGTGGGCCTTTGAAGGATAGCATAAACATTAGCAGGTATGAAATATAGGCAGGCGCAAAGTCTAAGGATAGGCAAAATCCGGCAGCGTGACTCTTAACTGTCTAGTCTCTGTCCGAGTAGAGCGGCCCCGGGGTGAGAGGGTATCAGTGAAAGAGTGAGTAGAACTGACAGGTTACTCAGGAAGAGTATAGAGTTGTCTGTGTAAATGTATGTATCTGTGTCTGTCTGAGTGTATTTGTGACTTGTGGTTGTATGAGAAAATAAACTCTATATCTGGTGGAGCAAAAGGTGTGCCCCTCCTGGACACAGCTGGAGTTGTGCTGGAGAAGAGTGAATGAATCTGTGAGCCCTAAACAATAAAGAGACTTGTATGAATGTTGTTTTAGAAAAAAAGTATGCCAAGATATGGACTTTGCAGATTATTGAAATAATAATAGAATAATTGAAATAAGATATACATTTAATATTTAAAGACTTGTCTAAAACTCACGTGCTTAAAACTTTATATTTAATAAATGAAGACTTCTAAAATTTGTAACCTGTTATCCCTGGGACACAGTATGAAAGTTAATCCACTACAGAGTTTCAGAGATTTAGACTTGAGTTAACTAAAAGATAACTTTTGTAGTGCAATGTTGAATGAGAGCAAGATTGGGTGACCAAGATAATAGGAATTTTGATTCAAAAGCCATAGGCATTTTACAATAGGAATGGAACTTGTTGATTAAATATTTAAATATAAAATAATAGGAATTATTTTATGTTGGTTGGGAAAAATTAATTCACCATTACCAGATTATTCTGAATCATGTATGCAAAAATAGAAGAAAAATTATGATTGAAGTCTTTATTTTACCATATGCATGTCATGCTGTTGTAAAAGGAAATATTATTTTGTTTTATTGCAGTATACTTAGATAATAAAGGTAGATTACTGCTGCTTTCTGCATTTTGCAAAGAAAAAACTGCTTGCTATTTTTATGCAATGAAGAACTTGCTTTACTAAAATAGAATAAGGGAACTGCTGTTTTTAACCAGATGAGATTGTTTTTATTAAGGGACCATTGAAAGAAATGGCTGAAAAGATAAAGAGCAGATTGCTCAGACACAATTTGGTCAGAGTTTACAAAGGTTCAATTTGATTAATGTCTCTGAGTGTTAAAATTTCAGATGGCTTCTGGAACAGCGCCTTGACAAACTGAAGCAATGAACTGGAGTCTGTCTAACAAAGTGGCGAAGAAGCTAAGACAGCTGCAGAGAGAAGAAGAGGGAGGGGTGATGGACGCTCACTTCCCCTCCTGAAAGAGGAGTTTACACTTCAGCATGGAGAAAGACTTACTTAAAGCAGGAAAAAGGGAATCTTTCACTTGAGTCTTTTCCTGAGGGTGAAGAAAACATCCTGAAATGCACAACTCTGGCAGAAGCAATCAAAAGCCAAACTGAGGAGAGGCAGAGCCGAAACGAGGAGGCGGCGTCGGACCATACAACAAACATCAGGCCTTTTGAGTGCCATCTGACCCACGAACCCAGTTGTGCACAAACAGCCAAAAAAGCTCAACAGACGGAGGATCTAACGTAGAAGGACTTCACATCCATCACATTGAGTGCACAGTTGCTGCAGTAGATAATGCTCGATATAGAGCTGATTCAAAGGTTCGGGTTATTATTTTATTAACTTTAACACATATGATCACACGTCTCAAGCAGTTCTTTGAATTCTGTGTGTGAACTAATCATCTCAATCGCTTTTCAAAATAGGTACGCAGTCCAGGCCTAGTCTTAAAGAGAAAAGTAATATGCAGACAGGACGGGGGTGCTTGAAATCAACCAATCAGATAAAAATGGAAGAGGATTGGGAATTAGTGAAGGCTTATGCATATAACCAATACTAGGGGGGAAAGGCACAAGCTGAATTATTGACAACATGCTCTGAACGTAGGGATGGAACAAGAAACACAAGAGAGGTAGAAACAAGAGTCTAATAGAAAAACTGGTGCTGAAATATAAAAAGTATGGTCACTCCATCTTGTTAAGGTAGAATTTCTCGGGTTAACTTGAAATAAAATCCTCATAAACAAATCACTCCAAACTCATGGAAACTTACTGTATGCTGTCATCACTGGGGATAACAAGCTGGAAATGTTGATTGCCATGGATCCTAGATTATGCAGAGATCTCCAATCCTCTTCTGAAAGTAGCTCATGAGCAATAACAAAAAATACTTGACTAAAATCTAAATTAGACAAACAAATGACATTTGAGAAAATATAATTGGCTCTCTCAAGTGCACAATGCCTAGGCCTATCATTCTAAATGAATTAATCTATTAGATTTTGATGAAAATTTTTTTTGAAAAAAANAATTTTAGAGGTGTCGGTGGGATATGAATGTTGTTGCATCTTAAAGGTGAGATTGCACTGGAGGAGAAATCCATTGTACTGCTCCGCCGAACCAGAGTAGGGCGCCGGTTGGGCCATGGGACTGGCGCTGATGTTAGAGGAAGAAGTGCTGTTTGGGATGGATGAGGTGATGGGTGGTGACGGCGGCGATGCTGGTGGATTGCGTAGCACTCGTCGTAGTGGGTCTACGAGCTCCTGGAATGGATCGGGGTGACTCATCTGTGCCGTCGGTGTGGTCTGGTCTTCTGTTACGGAAGAGGTCTGACAACAGGTTAGTATAAATCAAATAGGTTTATTTGGTCACAGAGAGTACTGGTGTAGTCCGGAGGTGCAGGTGCTCAGAACTCAGGGTGAAGGTATCATTGTGATTGGGTGGTGGCGGAGCCTGGTCGATCTGTTACAGTGTCAAAAGGATAAAATATTGTCTTTCTGACTGTTAACATAATAAAGTGGGTTGAGTGTTTTCCAGGTCAAAAGACCTATGCTACTGAGTAAGATAGGCCTAAAAAATTATCAAGTGATATAGTGGAACTCAGTTTATAAAACAAAGAGAAAACTGAATTAGCAAATTGTTAAGAATAAATTTGAAAAACAAAAACAGAGTAAGGATGCAAATAATTAATTAAAGCTTTTTATTATAGAAAGTGGGTATACGCTACTGTCGAGCTCAAAAAAAGGGGCCAGGACAGCCCTCAACCCACATGAAATTTCCACAGGTCACACCAAGAAGGACGACTGGCCAGATGAGCAAATGAGCTTATGCTAGAAATTCATTGATCACACCAAACAGAAAAAATCACTGGAAGTTGTTTTTACGGGCACACGATCGCGCGGACAGCAGTTTTATAAAGGACAAGGAATGGTTTGCTCCATCAATAAGGACCACTTCAACAACTCCACACAGCATGAAGTGAGGGATGAAGGGCGTGCTAGTAACGACCCTTCCTTGCCAACGAGGGAAAGACCATTGCAACAACTCGCAAAGAGTCACCCTGGTGAAAATGGAATGATTGATGGGACAGCTAACGAGATGATCAAAATACTTGGTAGCAGATGTGGGCCAACAAATGGAAAAGAGGAAGTGGAAAGAGAAGGCAACAGACAAACAGACAACTCAGGAGAAAGTGACGTGGAGAGACCAGAGACGCAAGATGAAGTGCAAACTGATGACAACTCAAAAAGAGATAAGCAAGGAGCTCACATTCTTTTGTCAGAGAAGCAGAAAAGTGAAAAGATATCTGATGATCATCACATGCATCTAATTCAACAAGCTCAAGCCATAGACAACAGCATCCAGACTTCCCTAGAATCAACTTTCACCCCCCCCCAGTTGAATCTAGCAGTGGCTTTGACTTAATCCAAAAAGAACAAGAACTAGAAAAAGTAACTAGACAAAATAGACACATTGTAAATGACAACCATAACATTACTTATAAGAGAACGGGCAATTCAGATATATTATGGGAAAAAGCAGAAGACAATAACTGGTATCAATGGGTAAACAGCAGAAAAAGAGAAATGGGAAAACTGCATAGTTTGCTTTGAAACAAGACCAGTCTTATATATTATACCAATACTCGTACACAGTTGTAGAATATTTCATGATGAATGGTTTAAGTCAAGGGTTCTCAAACTGTTCCATTCCACGACCCACCTAAACAAGTATAATATTTCACGACCCACCAAAATATTTGAGATAAAAAAAAACAATTGACATTACTGTAAGCTTAATCTTAATAAAAAGTTTAATATGGCAGAAATTAAGTATTTAAGAAATATAGCCATTTTATTTTATAGTACAACTGTAAATTTTCACTAATAATATTTATGTTTTAATTTTTTCATTTACAGATGTTAAAAAAGTTTACTTAGCGAAGCATAAGATGCAAAGCAGAACTATCTAAAACAGAGATTAAAATAATTGTGAAATAATTGTAAAAAAATAATAAACAGCTGTGTCTCATTTTAAATAGGCCTAAACAAACCAAGAACCGGATAGAATAAATTAACTGCTAGCACAGCCACTGAAAGTTACTGTTGCCAATGAGTTAAAATAAAATTTCAGAACTAGTGAAATGTGACGATATGTCTAGTGAATATGTGTGTGTACCTTAGAGGTAATAAAAAATGGGAGGTTAAATGATTAAGAGAAGGCGTAGAAGAAATAAATACCTTGAACTGTTATCTGTAACCCAACAAACAATGGCCCTGCAAGCTAGACAGCGAGTTGAACTGGGTGACGCCATTCGTCATCAAACGACAATCCCACCTTGACAGAGAAGCAACTGAATTACTGTGTAATTACCGCGTCCCTGCTACTCGACGCTCGAGTCGGACGAGCTACACCCAGCCCATCACACAGCCATGGGACAGCCCATCATGCCAGGTGAGGTCAACAGAAATACGGACCGTGACACCCTAGCTTGCACCTGCCAAATGATTACTTGGACCGCCTTCAGGGAGGTCTTCTCACGGAGTGATACCGGACTCGAACGGCCATACCCAGGCCTCGGGGTGGACAGAATGCGCTGACTTGGACATCCCAAGGCTGATCGGCCAACGGGCCCGGTATATTCCACATAGACCTCACCAAGGCTAAGGCAGGATTACGCCCATCTCTGCGAATTGACGATTTTTAATCCCCCATAAGATAACAACGCCCTGCTTTTTCTAACACAGTGGCACTGGCAGTAGCGACCATTCCCACCTTGGCCTCTCACGGCCTTCGGGCCTTAAACCAGGCCACGTTCCCAGCAGGATGTGCCCTCGTGGTCGTCCGCGCAGACCATCTCTATCTCGCTTTGCAGTGCGCACCTTTGCGCGCCCCATAAGTATATCGCCGCTCAACTGGCCCTATATGCGATGAGTGTCGTGAAGACACTGGACTCCCGGGGACAGAGGTGCTATCAGAGCTCCGGCAGGGCTGGACTCACGAAGCCAGGATCCTTCGCAACAAGTGGCATAGGAGGAACTCACACCATCTTGCACATAATCCGATGGCGACAGCAAGAAACGGGTTTACCGGTAGGACGGGGTCTCATTCGGCCGGCAGGAGAAGGGAAGGTGGAGGGGGACCACTCCGGCTCCGAGACCGAGACCAAGACCCAGAGGATGAGCCTTTATTAGGGTTTTGCGGGGTATTCTCCGACATCATTCCCAACCTTCTCATTTAGCCGCCCCCCGGGACAGACTGGATAGGAATGCGGGCAGCCGGACGTTACTGCCGCCAAGTAACACGCGGCACCCAGCAGCTGAGGAGGCCTTCCAGAGGGTGAAGGGGGACCTCATCTCGGAGCCCGTCCTCCGAGTCCCGGACTTTAGCTGCCCCTTCCTGCTGCAGACGGATGCTTCCGACACAGGACTGGGAGCCGTCCTGTCACAGATTCAGGAAGGTGAGGAGTATCCGGTCATTTACATCAGCAGGAAGCTGATCCCGGCCGAGAGGAACTACGCCGCGGTGGAGAAAGAGGCCCTGGCCGTCAAGTGGGCAGTCCTGGAGCTGTGGTACTACCTTCTGGGCCGGAAGTTCACCCTGGTCACGGACCACGCACCCCTTCAGTGGATGGCCCACGCCAAGGGGCCACAACGAGCGTCCGAAGCTTCATCAGCGTCGCCCTGGAAACAAGCGAGGAGTACCTGGCCATCATCATCACAGGCTGATTGGTCACAGCTGCAGTTCATCAGGCGGCGGCCACATAAGCCACGCAAGCCCTGCCATCTGGGAGACTTCTTCATGAGACTAAGCACTAACTCGCCCTCTTATTTCTCCCACAGACAGCAGCGTGTGACCGACCAGCCCCACAGGAGCACTGCACGGACCCTCTGCACTGGGAAGACGGAAGAGAGCACTTACGGCACCGGAGCACCTACCTGGACCTTTCTCCCTATCACCCACAACCCCAATAAATCCACCCTCCGGGGTATTGATTGAGATTACTTGTTGTGTGATTCTCACCTGTAAAATATTATATATATAATATCTCTATATATATATATATATCGATATATAAGTGAAATTGCAGTCTGGGGGCCAGGGGGGGCTCTGAGAAATCAAAGTTTGGGAATCAGGTAGCGGTTTTGCTTCTTTTTAAGTCTTTCGCTCATAAAATATAAATTATTTTTTATCAAAGCTGATTTTCCGAATCATTACTCTCGTGTCACATGATACTTCAAAATAATTCTAATATGCTGATTGATTATCAATGTTTAGACAGTTTGCTGCTAATATATATTATATTATATATTCTATATATATAGATATATATAATGATATTTGGAAACTGATAGTTTTTTTCAGAATTCTTTGATGAATAAAAAGTTATAAAGAACAGCATTTATTCAAAATAGAAACATTTTGTAACAGTATAAGTCTTTACTGTCACTTTTTATCAATTTTGCTCAATCCTTGCAGAATAAAAGTTAAAAATAAATACTTTTGAATAGTAGTATATGTTACAAAAGATGTCTGTTTTGAATAACTGCTGTTTTTTTTTTACTTTTTATTCCTCAAAGAATCCTGAGAAATGCATCACAGTTTCCACAAAAATAAAGCCGCACAACTGTTTCCAACAATAAATATAAATCAGCATACTAGAATGATTTCTGAGGGATCATGTGACACTGGTGACTGGAGTAATAATGATGACAATTCAGCTTTGATCAAAGGAATGAATTCTTATAAGAATGTTAAAATTAAGATTTCTGTGATGGGTAGGTTTAGGGAGATTGTAGTGAAGGGGCAGGGTATATGGAGTCATTTGTAGTCTTATATAAAATATATTGTCTTGTTGTCAAACTTTCCTTATTTTACTATATTTGTGCAGACATTTGGTCCTCACAAAGTAGTAAAAACAACACACACACACAGAGAGAGCGAGAGTAGTGATTTACCACTATTTGTGACTTTTACAGGAAGATATGGATTCCACCAAAGACACTTGGAACAGCCACCTGATTCGTCCTTCAAGGAACAGCCTTGCACCCCACGGTCGACCAGATGTTATGTACACCCTACCTGAATTATATGACACAGAAGACTACATGTGCCATGTACCGGTGGCAGACTGTGCCACCTGCGAAGATCAATGTATCTATCGCTCTGATGTCGCTTGTGATGAGGACGTTTTCACCCTGTGTGCACACATCATGGCCCAACATCACCTCAGGCTTCCCAAGGATAGGTACACAGCGCTTGATCTCTACCTTGCACTAAGACAAGAGCTTACTACACTGTTAAATGTGAGATAAAGACATGCTGAGAAATCATTTAGTACTGAGAAAGTTGTTATGGACTGTTCTTAAATTCTTTAATTATTAGAGTTACAGTAATTTCAGGGAACACCCGCAACGTAGTCAGGTGATGGCTTTTATCTGTTTTTTTATGGTATTCATCTGTTCATTTCTTTAATGTTATTGCTGTAGTCTTGTATACTACATATACATATTAAATAAAAAAATTACAGATTGTTGTTTGTATTCATTCTGTTTATTTTTTAAAACACTGTATTAAGTAGAACAGCATTAATTAATAAACCTCCTAATTAATAAACGTCTAACATTGTTGCTTTTGTAAAATTTCGTAAAAATTTGTACCATGTAAACACTGAGAATAGGAAACAGGAATACATAAACAATGAATTTGAATCTATAAAATGATATACTTTTACATTGTAACGCTGCTGTAACAACATATGTGCATTTTATGACACATTATATATGGATGTCCAAGATACAATAACTAATACTATATATCGCAAGAAACGAGTGCGAGATGGAATAACATGCTGCTGCTGCTGCACATACTGTCTGACCACCTTGGACAAACACAACATTGAGGATAAAATTAGATAAGGATAATTCATAAATATAACTGACATTGGTTATTTTCTGAATCCTTACCTTTATGCTCCTACGAAGAAACAAATAATTCAGTAAACAATTTAAAATGTATACATATAATAACAATACTATATAATTGTTAGAAAACACTCTCTGTCCTTTCCTTTTTTTCCTGTTCCTCTTTCACTCGCCCCCTATACAGCGCACTGATTGTTTCTCTCTCTGAATCCCCCTCCTCCATCTGCTCTCTCTCTCTTGTATAATGTTTTAATGTCTCTTACTCATTTCGGGTACGCATGCGCACATGTTTTGCATTGCTTTCTTGGATTCAATGCTCAAATAAGGAGATGAATGCTAGGACTCCAAGGAAAAGGAGTTCGTGATGAACTATGAAGCAAGTTCAGCATCCTTCACCAAGTCTATTCCTAATATGTCCATGTTTTTCTATACATGTTCCATTTTTATACACACTTTCTTGCCAAAGATCCTATATGTATGTACCTCTAATCCTCATTGGATTAAAGTGGTTGAAACTCCCATCTACATATGCCTATATAATATCTTTGTATCTATGAATAAAATTGAAGTATTGAGAATACATTGAATGTGTGTTTTCTTGCTTCCCGGCCGTTATACACTTTGAGGGACTGAGAATTTTCAGAGGTGGCAAAGAGATATAAAAAAAGAGATATAGAGGGACCAATTGTTATTTTACTAACAATAATATAATACACAACATCAGGAAATTCAAAACATTTTATACTTATCTATAAACTTATTTATAAAATAAGTGTAATAAATAAATATATAAATAGTTTCATATCAATAACATGTTATATTCTAATTAATATAATGATAACAAAATATCTTAGGTAATCAATCACCTGTGCAAAAACACAGAAACTTCCTGAGCCGAACATCACTGGAGTTCTTGATAAACATCTTCAGATAATCCATGATCTGGCTTTCTCTGTTGTTCAGTGTTTCATGTTTTAGTATGGCTACAACTTTCCTAGCTGTTGGAGTAAGGCTGATCATCAGTTCATTCAGTCCTCCTGGTGGCAGTTTCAGTTCTTTCAAAACTGGACTCCAACACTGCTATGTAAGCTGGATCTTGTACAATTTCTTTGTGTGCCACATCAAGTAAGATCTGCTTGGCATTTTTTTCAGTGATAAGTTTCACATCATGAGCTTCCAAGAATTCTACCCATTCTTCTCTTTCAGAGACAGATGTAAAGTCTCTCATTGCTTCTTCAACAAGTTGCTTTTCCTCTTGAGGAACTATCTCCAAAAATGCTGTAAAGAGCTCATCCTCATCAATTTCAAGTCCAAGGCAAAAACACAGAACAGGCTTGGCCAACACAATGGGAAAGTATTGAACAGTATTGTAACCAAGAACCATCACTCTAGCTACGTTTTCCCATTCATCTTTCATATTGTGTCTTGTCATGGGTACCTTTAATGTGCTTCTGCAACAGGGTTAAAAAGAACATTTAATTTAAACACTTTATATGTGAATTCCATAAAATAAGGCATTTTGTTGTATTAATTTGTGTTTGAAGTCTTCCCTCCTGTGGCCGATAATGGTACTGCAAATGTAGTATTTTGTCCCTCTTCTCTTTCCGTACCGCAGCAGATTTGAGTAGCTGTGTCTCGTTTAGAAGGCTGCGTCCTCCGGAGGTCGTATTCGAAGGCTGCATTACTCATCGAGCTGTCCTCATTTTCACGAAAAGCAAGTATGATTCACTCCTGTGAAATGCGACTTCGATGCGACCATTACTTATCACCGGAATTCGCAGGATGCCATGATGTGTATCCTTCGCTGCTACAGATAACCCACAATTCTTTGCGTCGCCGTGAACAACTGTTGTTAATTTGAAAAATGCGGGCGCTGGCAGATGTACACACAAGCGCAGATGTGTTTACAACTTACCTTAAATCGCCTCGGTAGAAACGGATAAACTTTGTTTTTAATATCCTACTCCTTTTTTTTTCTCTAATAGATGCCTGCTGTACGTATGCTGCAGCTCCTCAAACATTGAACAAATTAAGTAAAAGCATTTTTTTTTTCAAATTACTTTCCAAATTTAGAAAATGTTTTCCTTCATTTAAGTAGTGTGAGAGTGTAACGATGCTCTAAATGTGTTGGCATAGAAACGTGATACTTCCTGTTTCCTTTTCCTCCTGTCCTACGAAGGCCGTCTCGTTTTAATTCTAGGTTGAGGACACTTCGTATTTGCATCCTATAGAGGATGCGACCTCCAGAGGATTCGCCCTCCGGAGGGTGCAGCCTTCTAAATGAGACACAGCGCGTGTCCTGCTGCTGGTATTCCGATTATTTTCCATGCTCTGTTCATAACGTATTAACTGTGAATAATATGTTTTCAGTGAAATGTTTCGACGCACTTGTTGCATTTATGTCTTTGAACATTTTTCTAATACATTGACACTTTACCACTGTGTTGCAAAATGTTAACAGTCTTGATTTCCCTACTGCGTCACACGAGGAGGAACGGCTACATTTTATGTGGTCTTGTGTCATACGATCTTAAGTCCTTCTGCACGTATTAATGGGATTATGAAGTATGAAGGGTGTAATTTCTATTTTTTCTTAGTTTTTACCATGATATCTGCGATATTGTCATTAGCCATGTGATATTACGCAATCTTTTCCCAAAAAGGTATAGTCATGCTTTCTTGTTTATTTCCGTTATACTTTAAACTGATCGTATTGCTAATTGTTTTCTTGTTATTCAGTATAGTTTCCAACATGTAATATGATTCCGCGTAAAGAGAGAATTATTGACGTTCACTGCTGCAGATAAACCCCAGCTGAGAAACCCTTTGATGAGTGTGTTCTTTCCCATCCGTTACCTGTTGCCTTGACCTCCTTGGCTTCTTTGATCCGCTCCAACGCAGAGCGGCCGAGTGGGTGCTGTGTCCACATGTACGAGTTCACGTGGCATCGGTCTTGCAATGCTGTATGCGTCAAGTCTTCGATGTTTTGGATGAGGACAGTATATACATACTCGCACTTTGTTATTCGGACGGTGCATTAGTTATCACTTACACAACGCATGGACACATGGAACATAGTTCTGCTTTGACTGCCATCGTATTCGAGATTTAGTTTCAAATAGTGAGCTGTCTCATCGATCATTTTTCTTTCCTTTTTTTTTTTTTTTACTTTTCCATGCTAAATTTTTGTTACAATTATGGCTGAAAAACAAGAGTATGATGGTGACCTTGATGAGTCATGTTATGGTGACATGGGTTTCCCTAGAGGAAGGGGTACATGGTTACTTGGTAACACAGCGGGTGGTATTTTCAGTGAAGGGGTTGGACGTCAGGGTTAAGTCAGACCCTGGGTGGTACTTCTGTTGGGCGGGTTCCTGGTGAGGGTCCATTCACTTCGACACCTGGCGTTGATAGAATTGGTTTTGATCACCTCACAGAGATGGTAGGCCAATTAGGTTTGCATATTGGCGATTCAATAGTTGCAAAACTAGTGTCTGCTGGCTTAGTTAATGCAAACACTGAATGCTAAACCAATTCACTCAGTTACACTCAGACACCAGCACGTACAGAACAGTGTACACATACGCAAGTGATGACACCACAAGTTACAGTGCACATGAAGTCAGATCATGACACATTCAGGGGTGATGGCTCTGAGAAATATGGCATCGAGGAGTGGGTGGACAGGACAAAATCTTGCTTAAGAAAGCAAATGTGCCCTTTTCAAGATCAAGCTGAAGAGATAATAAGTAGACTTGCTGGAAAGGCAAGGGACGTTGTCAAGGTCAGCCTGCGCAGTGATGATATGCTCAACGTCAGACAGAACCCGGAGTTAATTTATGGCATTCTTATGCAATACTTCAGTGAAGCGCCTTCTTGCTTGCCACTCGCAGATTTGTATGCCACTCTCCCCAGAGCGAAGGAGAATCCTGTGGACTACTTGATTCGAATAAACAAAGCGGCTGATCTGGCAGATGAGGGACTGCATAGACAAGGCAAATGTTTTGACAACATAGGAGAGGAGGTAACACGGATGTTTGTTAAATTCTGTCCTGACCCCAGTTTAGCGAGCATATTCAGGTGCAAGCCTATTCAAGAGTGGAGTGCAAAAGAAATACAGAGCAGGATTGATGATTACCAGAGGGAATTCAGGAGCCAGGCACATTCTAGTGTGAATATACGGAGCCACACAACTGCAGTGTTCAGCGGTGAGCATATGTACCCCAAGTCAGAGTCGGCTGCTGTTCCAATCCAAGCATTCTGTCCTTCACCTGATGCTCAGGTATGCCACCAGCCCGAGCCTACGTCAGCGCCAGGTCAGGCACAGCGTCAGCTCTCCAGCTCAACTCCGGCCCCAGCGATATCTCAACACACACAACAGTCTGAGAGTCAGTTGCTCACTCGTATGATGGAAATGATGGAGCAGCTCATGGACAGAATGCAATTTCGTGATATTTCCAACCCAAGACGTGGCTCCAGACTGCAGCGCAGTTTTGTCAGAAGTGCCTGTCGAGTCTGTAATGACAGCAAACATACCACGGTGACACACTATATGACAGACAAACTGTGTTTTGCATGCTTCTCCCCAGGGCACACAAAGAAGTACTGTCCTAAATATTCCTCTGCCCAGACACAACAAGAGGGAAACTAGCAGACCCATATTCGGAGGGAGGCAGTGCGGGTCCTTATTGCAACTCCCAAGCCTTTGATGATTGTGAGTCTGAGAAGGCATATCTTTTAGCCAAAGGAAGTTGTGATGATTCAGAAGTCATTTATCAGAACATGCACACTGTAAAAAGTAATGAGTTGAACTTACTAGGAAAACCTGTGGAAACTGATTGCCTCATTTCTCAATCAAATTATTTTATCGTTTTGAGTTAATAAAACTTACTGTCTACATTTTGTATAGTAACTTGTGTATATGCTTCGGTTACCAGAAACTTTAGTGCTTGCTAACTCAATTTGACAGTTCATCAACTAGAGATGTAATTAACTAGTGCACAGAACCAAACAACAGTTTCTCTTAACAGTCTGCTTTCTTCACATTACACAATACATTTGTGGAACAGACATTGCCTTAATCTTCTCAAGTAAGCTTTACTCAACTAACTTAAAGTAATTGTTAATAACAAAGACAGAAAACCTATTGTTAGCATAACAATAGGGCATTTATTTGTTTAAATCAATGTTACTTCAAGTCATTATTTTTTAGGCATGTTATCAAATCAACAATTTAACACTGTAATAAAAATTGCACATACTGCACTCAGGAAAAAAAAAAAATTAACATCCCTTTTATGACACCTTGTAAAATCTAGATTTACCATTTTCTAGAACTACCATTTTCTAAATCAATAATGATCAATCATGAACAATTACACTGAAAAATGCTCCATCATGCCACAATGACATCTTTCTACATCAGAAGATTTGTCAGAGATTGCATTCTAGGTTCAGCCACTGAATGAAATCAAAGGTGTACTTCAGTACTGGAGGATAATATAATTTCATAGCATAAATTCAAGTCCAAAGATCAGGCATATCTTGGGGAGGATTTTCCAAATCATCCAATACAATTGTACCTTCCAAAAATTATTGCAGTAGATGTGGCATTAAAAGCAGTGAGTTAGGTATGGCTCTAGAGTCCTCAGCTCAGGGATCACTGTCAG